>WBNQ01012001.1:65748-272700 GCA_013401375.1 Spizella passerina
CTCCCCTCCCCTCCCCTCCCAAAAATTTACAGCATTGCCTCTTGCCATGCTCACTGATTTTCTGCAAGGGAAATGAGAAAATCCATAGCTTGGTTTATGAGCCCCAATCAGTGTAAAACAGGGCATTTTAGAAATTTATCTGTTGCTGAGTCCACCTTTTTCTCCAGCACCTTCTTGGGGAATAAATTCTTGCTCTTTGAGGCTGGGGAGATGGCTCTTAGGTGGCAGCAGGGTCAGGGGTCTTTGGCTGCAGCTGCAGGTGTCCCTGGCCCATTTTGTAAGCTACCAGGGAGGTGCTGCAGTGTTGAGTCTGAGGGCTGGGCTGGATGCTGGCTGAATGTGGGCAGCTCTGGTGATCAGCTGGGATGCCTCACTCTCCAGAGGGATATATCTTCAGCGTCTAATTTCAAGGGAAAGGAATGTCCCCCTGGAGATGTCCATTTGCTAAGCTTGGGGTGGCTTAGACTGAAAGGGAGAGACATAAACCCTGTTTCCATCTCTTGCCCAGGTCACCCAGGAGGTCAGTGAGAAACAAACCCATCTCATCCTGTGCCCCTGCACCCCTGGGTTCTCTAATTCTCTCTCAAATGAATTTTTCTGCATCCACTAAAAAGAACCCAAACAACAAACAACACAAAACCAACAAATTAAAAACACCTGCTTATCCTTCTTGAAGAAGTGGTGGTTATGAGTATGATGTTCCCAGAACATAGGGAGCTTCACCTGCTGTCCTCTGCACCCCTTCTCATCCTCACACTTATCCAAGAAGAACAGATGGTCAAGGGGAAACAGCAAATTCAAAGCCTCACCTCCCTCCCTTTCTCCAGCAACAAAACACAGTTGCACCCAAACATTTGGGTCCATGGAGGGACTGTCCCCAGCCATAGCCATGCCACCAGCACGGGTGGCACATGGCAGACAGATGCTCCCCTGATACACCTGGCAGTAGAAATATGATTTATTCATCATTGTTTTCTTTGTTGTTTCCTACCAGCCTCCTGTACACAAACAGGCTTTTAGAAAAGCAGCATTAGATAAATAATACATTGTGCTGGCAGCCAGCATGTGCATAACAAAAGCATCTGTATGGATGCGTGTGTGGAATAGCAAGGTCTGCTGCTCCTGTGCCCACATGTTCAGTGCTGGCATCTCGTGCCCAGGTGGATTCCTGTTGTGCTGTCCAGGCCTCTGCAGCTTTGCTTTTGGTCAGTTGGGTGGCTTTTTCTCTGTGTTCTGTATTTCACACCACACCCCTGGTGTGAAAAAAAGTCACTGGGTGATGCCAAACTCCTGCTGCCAAACCCCTGCTGTTTGCATCCCAGGTGCCCACTGGACCAGTGCCCGCTGGTCCTGCCATGGGCACATGGGGTGCAAACAGCAGGAGTTTGGCAGCAGAGCAGCACTGGTTGTGGGGCAGCATGGGGCTCCTGCCCGTGTGCAGGCAGGCTGTGTCGCAGCTGTACCTCTAGCTCGAGCACATGCTGCTGCCATGGACCCTGGAGTTTTTGCTGGCCCCAGACCGAGATGATGAGTTATGCAGGTGACCCCAAAAGCACACCATGGGCTCATTATCCCCCATCAGCCCAGCGCCTGAATGTGCCCCGAGTGCACCAGAAAAAATACCTCCTACAGAAGTGTTTGAGAGGCCTCTTAAAACTTTTATTGGTGCTATTTTTTGTATCCCTCCACCTGTGGAGCAAGGCATCTTTAGTGCATTCAGCCCTCAGCAGGAGAGGAAAATTATAACTGATCCATTTCAGAAACCTCTAAAAGTGACCTAAAATAACTTTTCTATATATAAAAGTGTCATGATTTTAATGTCCATTATCTCATGACCTAGCAGAGCTAGGAAAAGCTCTTGTAGATCATTTTTAGTGGTTTCTAAAATGGATTGGTCACAGTTTCCCCCTGCACAGTGGGACTGAGGGTACAAGGACAACTGGGCTTTAGAGATGAGAAGGGAAACAAAAATCTGTTTCTGTGCTGATGTATCCAGAGCTGTTTCATCCTCCAGGACTACTGGTGGTGCTGTCCCCAGCTGAGCAGAAGTGCTGAAGCTGGTCAAGTTATTTCCAAAAAGCTGGAGAGACAGAGTTAAATAGATGCAAAGCATGGGGCTGGGAAAGCCAACTCTACCCCTGCCCTGGCCTTTTCAGGGATCTGCAGGGACAGGGACCCTGGCACCAGCTTTCACTGCTGTGGCAGACCCAGATTTTGCTGGAGCATCTCACAGTTTGTGAACCACATGCTCAGATGGGACGTGCTCAGCTCTGAGCTCAGCTTTGAGCCTTTCCTCACCTCACCCAGGGCTTTTGCAGTGAGGCTGGTCGCAACCCAAGCCTCTGGGAAGCTGCCACAGCCAGGCATTAAACACGTTGGGTTTTCAGAGAGGACATCAGCAGAGCACATGGGAGAAGTGGCTCCCTGCCATGCAAGAGGTTAATAGACAGATTAGAGAGGGCAGGCGCTGTTTGTGGCAGAAGGAAAAGAGCTCTGCTTTTACAGAGTTCAGCTGCTCCATGAGGCAACACGGGTGTAAATATTTGCCAGAATTAGGGAGGCTGTGTGCAGGAGCCCAGGGAGGAGTGCCCGAGTAGCCCAACCTGTTGTTTGGGCTGTTTGTGGTGTGGGGCAGGTGCTGAGAGCTGGACATCATCTGGGGGAGGATGGAGAAGGTTGGAGCAGGACACCCCACGCCCAGCAGCACTGCCTAAAACCTCAGGGCAGAAAAAGCCTTTAATGCTGCTCCCTTGATGGCTTTGTTTTCCTCCACTGCCTTTCTTGCTCTCTGTGTTGGCCTGATGGGCTGGCCCACCTCCAAAGACAGCATTACAGCACGCTGGATCGATTGGAGCCTGCAATTTTATTTGCTGTCTTTAAGAGCCTTTGATGGGCAGCATGAGCTGTGCCAGTGAGCGCCTTTCCTGGGAGAGGAGGGGAGAGGAACAAGGTTGCAGGCTACCATCTCCCATAGGGGGATGAGGAACCTGCCACCAGCTTGGAGAACACACCAAGGCTGGGTGGGAGAGCCCTCCTGATGCAGCAAGGCAGCTGGGAAGGGCTGGCAGCTCCATCCTTTGTGGTGCCTGGCAGTGGTGGCCACGGTCACCCATGTGTGCCATGGTCACAGCCCCCGGTGGCACACTGCACGGGCCTGACACTCTGCCATGAACCTTCTGCCCATCAAGGTGGAAAAAGGGGCATCTGCCTGACAGAAAAAGAGGGCAAAGGTTGGGCTGAGACAGGCTCCAAACAGCAGCTTCCCTTCGGCTGCATGTGTCCTTGAACTCTGCATCAGGAGGGCAGAGGTGCGAGGATCACTTTATTTCCCTTCCCCAGGCTCTCCTTCCACCTCTGGCTTGCTGAAAGACACCAGAGGGTAAGAGGTGGAGCAGGCTGGACACAAAAGGCTGGGGCTGCTGTTGGGGACCAGCCTCGAAGCAGAAGGCAGGATTTTCACGGCACTCAATGCTGTGGAAATGGGGCACCTTCAAAGGCTGCTGCAGAGAGGGGATCGAAGCGGGATGCAGGATGCGCAGCCCTCCCTCCTCCTCCCAGCCAAACGAACCTGGAGGAGTGAGCCCGCCCCAGCCTCCTCAGCGGGGGAATTAGCACAGATCACCAAGAGCCAGATCCGACGTGATACTGGAGACAACAGAGATAAATTATCCTGAGGCGGACTAATTGCAGCGCATGGCAGTGCAGCATCTTGGGCCGCGCCGGTAGGGCTGCACCGTGCAGGACTCCAGGATTGCTCGAAAAAGCCCCGCCTGCTTCAGCCCGGCTTCCCTGCGACTCTCGGTCACGGGAGGAACAGCTGAGCACCAGCAGCAAGTGTGCGAATCGCCCACGGTGGCATCCCCGGTGTCCCCAGCATCCCCGAGCAGCAGTGCCAGCCCCATCTCGCTTTGCCGGGCGCCGGGCAGGTGCTGTTAGCCCACAGTGCCACCACGCGGTCACCCAGCACCCAGAGGCTGTCCCCAGCCCCCCTGCATCCCTTCAGCCCCCCCGGGACACCCCCGACCCCCCCATTGCACCCCGCAAACAGCAATGCTGCCCTTGCCCAGGGCGGGCAGGGAAGGGGTTAAGGAGCCTGCGGGGAGGAGGAAGAGGATGGGGCTGTAGCAGGGATCAGGCCCTTGTCTCTGGCTTTGCGATTAGCCATTCTGTTTGGATGTGGAGGGTCTGCTTGAATAATTTAACCCGGAGGCTCATTAACCAGGCTCTGGCCTTCGTCTGCCGGCTGAAGGCTGAAATGGCCATTAGGAGGAACACGGAGCGGAGCGGCACAGCCCTCCCTCCCCACAGCCCCCTCCATTCCCTCTCCTCCTTGCTCCCTGACTCTGCTGCGCTTGGCTCCATTATCAGCTGCTTGCCCTCCAAGCCGTGCCCCAGGGGCGCGCAGAGCCTGTGCCTCAGTTTCCCCGTTGTAGACCGTAGTAGGCTGTAGGCTCCAGCCGCAGCTGGGGCTCATTCCTGAGAAAGCTGTGCCCCAGCGTGTGCCATGCCAGTGACACCCGGACTGTGGGGCTGGAGAGGCTCCGGGGCTGCCGGGGCTGCTCGGTTTGATTCAAAAACCCTGCTGGGAGAGAGGAGCAGATCCTGGGATATTCCCTGTGGATGGATGGGGGTGAGGGCTAACAAAAGAAGGGGAAGAGGGAGCACCACAGGATCAGACAGCTTTTCCAAGGGGAATCCTGGTGCGCATCCAGCCCAGAGAGTGTATTTTATGGCAAGGCACTGTGCCAGGATGCTGGTCTTAACAATCAGTGCAAGTGCCCAGGTACCAAGAAGAGTTGACTTTGATGTCAGATCAGGTAAGGTTTTTACCAACAAAGGCAAAATTTATCACCCAAAAGGTATCAAATCACATTCTTCGCATGCACCTTCCCTCAGCATTTCACAGAGCTCTCCTGCAGCCCTTGCTGTGCTCCTGCAGAAAGCAGAGTGCACTGCACATGCCTCCAGGAAAGCCAAGTACAGTGTGAACACTTAACTGGGTTTAAAATCCTCTCGTGCCTCCAACCTCTAGGATCAGCTGATGAGGCCAGAGTGTTGCAGCCTAAATTGCTGCGAGTAAAGTCCAAGGTAAAGAAGCAAAAATGACCTTTGCATAATATCCACAGTTGTTTAATTCAGCCGCACAGTGAGATGTTCAGGTCCCAGCCCACACACATGCAGAGTCCCCCTGTCCTTCTCCAGGGGCCTGGCGGCTGACCCTGGTCTCAGGGCAGTACAAAGATCAGGGCCAATCAG
Organism: Spizella passerina; assembly: GCA_013401375.1. Lineage (NCBI taxonomy): Eukaryota > Metazoa > Chordata > Aves > Passeriformes > Passerellidae > Spizella > Spizella passerina. The sequence goes on from WBNQ01012001.1 coordinate 71,005, forward strand.
GGAAATGGGAGGGAGTGGCTCAGGAACACTTGTGTTCAGACGCAGGAACACAGACATTGGAAGGAGCCAATGGGGTGTAACTTAGGAGATGCTTCCCAAAGCTTCCACACCAGAAGAAGGCTGCTCGCCCTGGGTGCTCTCATCCTGTCTCCTGTTGCCTCTGTGACTCTTTGGAGGCAGTGCAGCAGAGTCAGGGATGCTCTTCCCCGTATGTAAAAAGCATTTACACTGTTAGTCCTCTTGCAGAGCTGGATTGTCTCCACTGGTTTTGCATTGCTCCTCCTCATCTTGCCAGTGGTCCTTCTTCCTCCCTTTGGTGACCTCTGATCATTTGGAGGACCATCCCTCGATAAGTTTATCACTCCCCAGGGATGTGGCAGAGAAAGCTGTGAGCAGTGTAGATTAATGGGGTCAAGAGAGCAGCACCTCCTCCTCATCAGCAACATCTCTGTCACAGCCTTGAAGACAATTTCCCCTGCTACCTGCAAACCATCTCTATCACTCCACCCCTCATTAGAAACAGTGAGCTGCCCAAGGAGAAGGTGAGCTTTGCGCAGCCCAGCCCAAAGCAAGGTGCCACGGAGGACCTCAGCAGAAGACATGGGACAAAGACATCCTTCCAACACAGACCAGGCTCCCCTTGCAAACTCTCCCCTCCCAGTCTGGCAGCACCTGGGAGTGGTGGGTCGTCCCTTTGCTCAGAACTTGGTGATAAGCCCACCTCAGGAGGTTAATTAGGTTAATTGCCCTTTCTCTTTCCCTGGCAGTGCCCCCAAAGGAGCCAGTGCTGATGTGCCGGTCCAACAACTACCCAAAGGGTTTCTACTGCAGCTGGCACCTGCCCACTCCCACCTACATCCCCAACTCCTTCAACATCTCTGTCATGTAAGTGTCTGGGAATAAAGGGTGCAGCAGGGTGAGTTTCAGTCCCCACAGCCTGGAGCAGGTCTCAGGTAGTGCCATGAAGTCTTGGGGCAGTGGGGCTGGCCTGTGCTGAGCATATGGCATCAGTGTCCCAAAAATGGGCATGGGGAAGCATTTTCTGAGGACGTACAAGCTGGATGATTGGGACCAGGACTTTGTGCCAAGAAAGTTTCAATTTCCTTGGAAGGGACCAGGAAAGTCCCCATCCCCCAGGTCCCCTTTCTGTGCTTCCCAAGACCATCATCTCTGCACCACTTATCTGTAGTGGATGCTGTGCCCACTGTTTTTTGGCACATTTGGCACATCCATGCTCTTTCCTGGTGTAAGCTGGATGTTGTTGGGCAGCAGCGGTGTCTCTCACCTAGAACTGTCCATGGCATGGCCATGGCATGGCATCATTCCCTATCCTGAGCCAGAGTTCTGGCACAACTCTTAGAGAGTCTGATGCCATGTATTATCTTCTGAGGTTTGTGTCACCATCAGGAGACCTTGTTCCTCCCATGGGAGGGCCAGAGCCAAACCCAACCCCAGCAGGGTCCCATTCTTTCCTTGGGGCCAGCATGCGGATGTTCACTGAAGCCTCTGTGTAGGCTTGGGAGAAAACCTCATAGACAGGAGCCCACACAATTCCCTGGCAGGAGGAAAGCAGCCCTTTGGCTGCAGCAAGGGCTGGTGCATGGGGACCATTGTCTTAGTGGGGATAGAGAGCTGCACAACCTGCCTCCTTCCTCCAGCAGCTTGGGTAACTGCATCCACAGCTAACAGCTCTTCTCACCTCTGTTTTCCAGACACGGCACAAAAGACATGGTGTGTGAGAAGGATGCCGTTCCCAAAAACAGGTGTCACATCAGATACCTCCAGCTCTTCTCGACAGTGAAGTACAAGGTGACTCTGACAGTCACGAATCCTCTGGGCAAAAACTTCACCACGCTCACCTTTGACGAGTTCGCCATAGGTAACTTCCACAGCAGCAGCAGGCGGTGCTGGGGCTGGCTTGCTCTGCATTGTGATCCCTAGGAGAGATGGGGCAGGGAGGGGACTGGCTCTCCAGGTGGAGATTCTGCCTATCCATAGTCTGAGCCACTCTGACCTCCTCCCCGTGCTCCTCCCATTCCCAGGGCACTGCTGGCACCTGAGCGTCCTGGGGAGCCGGGTGGGATGTCCACAGGCAGCCTCCATGCTGGTCACATCGGTGGCCTGGTGTCATGTGTGATCCCACTCCCAATGGTCCAGATCACCCATGGTTGCTGAGTTCTTCCCTGTTTGGGATGCTGGGGGAAAAGCTGCCAGGTATTAGGGCAGAGAGCTGTGAAAATTGTGAGGTCCAATGGTGTTGCCATTCTCAGTGTCCCTGAAGGAGAAGTTTGGTGTTTGTGCTGGAAGCAGAGTCATGGGAATTGAGATTGGAAGAGAATGTCTCATTCTCTTGTCTCCAGCCTTAGTCAAGATAAAGCTCTCCTATAGTCAAGTCTCCCCAGCCCTTACTTAATACTCTCCTAAAAACCCTACTCCTTCTTTGGCACCTGTTCACTGCCCCACGAGTACAGCAATGTGGGACAGGGAGCAGCGGGCCCTGTGGGCTGGGGTGTCCATATCTCAGGCTGTGCCACAGGCATGCTTCCCAACCATGTCCAAACCCAGGGCAGAGATACTCCCCTGACTGCAGAGGGTGGGCATGAACTGAGCAATCCAGTGCCAAACACAGCAAAGCAGGGAGCTTTTTTCACCATCCAAAGCTGGATTACACCTGGTGCTGTGACATCGTCAAAGAACAGGAAAAAGAGGAGAGAATGGAGTTCAGGAATACGCTGGAAAATAATTTTCTGGTTGCATGTAGCAATTACTGAACCTGAAAAACAAATAAGTGAATAATTAAAGTGCAGCTAGTGGTTGGTCTTTGCCTTTGATGTGCTGCACATCACAGCATGGAGAAGCTGGAAGTGCTGGAAGGAAGTGTGCAGGAAGAGGAGCTCCACTGCTATTCCAGATTTTCCCCTTGTACCCCAAATCTTGAAAAATATCAAACAAGGCACCAGGTCACAGAGCAGGGAAATAACTTTGGAGTGGGGACTGTCCTGCTATGCGTCTGCAGCCATGGTCCATACCTGAAGCTTGTGTTCATCAGTGCTTTGGGAATACCAATAACAAGGGAGAGAGCTTAGAAGGGAAGCAGTGGAATTTCAGTCACTTGGGTGCCTTTAAATGGAAATTGTTCTGTTTGTGGAAGATACACTCCTTAAAAATGAAGGTAACCTCCAGCCTGCATGACCCAGGACAGCAATTAAGCAACATTTTCCAAGTTCCTTGCATTCCCTCCTGCAGGAGTTCAGGGCACCCTCTTGTAACATCTGTATCCCACCCAAGCCCTGCCTAGCTTCCCAAACATCTGCTCCTCCATCCAGCACACCAGGGCAGCTCCCCTGGGGAAGCACACCCAGCTGCAAGCCTCGGGCATCCCAGCACCAGCACAAAGCTGGATCCAGCACAGCAGTTTGAACTCAGCCCAGGTCGGAGGAGTGGTGAGCAGCGGCCAGCACTGCCCCAGGCCAGCCCTTAGCACGGGTCTACTATTGCTGCCTCTTGCACAAGTGCCTGGAAGGGTTCAGGGTGCCTGGACACGTCTCAGCAGTGCACTGAGGGGTCACACCACCTGGCATCACCTGGCTCCAGCATGGCACTTGGGGAAGGGGTGATGGGCTGGTGCTGATAGGAGAGGCCATGTCCTGCACCAGCCCACTCCCATAACCACTTCAGTATCCAGTGGCCTTAAAATCTCTATATTCTGCACAACTGTGAAATTCTCCTCCTCAGGATTTGGTACAGGTGCCACGCACCAGCAGCACAGACAGGGTGGTGACAGAGTGCTGAAGCAGGAAGTGACAGGCTTAGCAGATCATTACAGCATCTGCTGCTGCTGACAACCCCACCCACCCCAAGTGGAACTTCTCCTCATGCCATCCTGGTGTTAAGTGCTCTGCATTGCTGCGTTTTGCTAGGCAGTTTTGCCCCAGGTTGCCTGCAGTCCTCACTGAAGCTTAAGTGTCTCTTCCAGCTTTCCTCTCTGCAGCTGCAATCCAGGACTGTGTCCCAGCGTTGGAAGTGGAGGTGTGGATCTAGCATCCAGTAGGTTCTCTGGGGATCTCAGCTGGCCCGATGAGCTCTCATCTGGGAGATTTTTCTGGGTTTCCCTTTGCTAGATGGAGAGTGGAAAACCTATGGCTCGGGGCACAGCCACTGCTTTGGCTCATTGAGAAAATGCTGAGTGGGAACATTGCAACATCTGCACACATCCTGCTAAAATGAAGAGACAGTGTCAGCCAGGACCTGTGTGATGCCTTTCCAGAAATCCCTGGGCTCTGGTTGTCAGAGCCTGCCTTGTGTTTTTCCCTTAGCCTAGAGAAAAACATCATATCTTCTGCATGGAGGTTAAAGTGCAGCCACGTAGCCCCAATCTCATGCTCTGCTGGGGGAGAGCAACCCGAAGCCAAGGAGAGAGCAGTACAGGGCAGGCAGCTCTCCCTCCCAGCACCATCTGAGCTGGGAGAAGACCCTCTGCTGGGTCAGACCACCCATCCAGCCTGGGCAAGCACAAAAACCCCCTGGGAATGAGTGACCTCCTTTGGTTTTGTTTCTTCACTCCTTTCTCCATCCCCGAAGTTGCCAGAAGAAAATCCCTCCCCCAGCCGCTGGGAAGATGGTCTCTAATTGAGTGGAAAATGACTGGTACTTTCTTTTGCTGTCCTGAGCCCATGCCTTGCTGGCAGTCATGCCGTGCTGGTTATTAGCAGCCAGCTGCAAAGGGTCACTCTGCTTTGTCATTTTCAATGATGACTGGAAAAGCTTTTCCGGCCCTCTGGCCCCCATCTCCTATTGGTAGGAGATCCGGACTGCCTTCTTCCTCATCTTGCTCCTGCAAATTGTTTTCATAATTACATCTTCTGCAAAAGTATTAATATTAATAAAGGTGAGTGTGAGGAGGTTCTGCAGAGCCCTACGGACATCAGGCTCCAGCCTCAGAGAGGAGGAAAAGGGACTGTAGGGAAGAGGACCTGGAGGCAGAGGAAGATGCCAGGGAGGAGTGAGGTGGTGTGTAAGGAGCTGCCACCTCCTTCGTGATGGCTGGAACAGCATGGGGATATTTTTGGTCGACTAGGACACAACCACACCTTCCTCACTTGTGTTTCAGCCCAAGAGGTGTTTTTTGCATTCCCCAGGAAAGCCAGGACAGCACCACCATGCAGCAGCATCAGCATCCTGCTTCAGCACCTTTCTCCTCATAGGATCCTGGGGAAAAATATGAGAGGATGCACAGCATTAAAATGAGGAAGGCAGCCTTGGATGGAGCCTTGCAGGTGTGGATACCTTCATCAAATGTGCTGCCCATGCCTTGTGTGACCTTGAGAAGGTCATCTGATCCTTCCAATTCCAGCTCTGGGCTGAGGAAGATGCAGAGCGTCTGGGAGAGGCTGCATGATGCCCATGTCTGTATGAAATTCAGAATCTTTGAACACAGGTATACAGTTGCCTAAGCAGAAGGTCAGTTCAATTCATACTACTTAGGAAGGCAGAATTAAATTACCTAGACTGACATTTGGCTAAGACATGGAGTTTAATATCCCTCTGCTCATGGAAAATGCCAGGGGATATTTAATGGCCGCAAGGGATCCATTTTAGTGCTTGTTGGAGAGACGGGATGGGCGACGGGCCGCTCCATGCCACAGGGTCCCAGCTGCCTTTCTAAACCACCAGATTCATTTTGAGACATGTCTGACAACAGCCAGGGGCGATGGATAGCTGAAGACTCACAGTTAACAGGCGTGAGCGTGCAGCGCCTTCAGGAGAAGCTGCTCCCTGATGCTCTTCTTGCACTTCAAGCCCTGTCTTAGACACAGCAGCCAAAAACCAAGAGGGAAGAGCTGTAAGTAGCCTCCTGGCCAAGTCGCCTTCCCAGGAATGTCTGATGATGCTCCCTTAGCTCTGCAGGATAATATTACATCTGGTTTTATAGCCGCTTAACCAGTACTCAGCCTAATGCCCATCATCCATTATTATTATTACTATTACTGCTTTTATTATGTTACTGCCTGCAGGCCCTCAGTGAGGACAGGGCTCTATTATGCTGGCTGATGTACAGCCAGACAGCCCCTGCCTCACCATGTGCAGGCTGAATGGAGGCAGACAAAGGCTGGGGAAGGAGGTGCACTCGTCCCTGTCTGCAGGGTATAAAGGACTCCTTCAAGGTCATACAGAAATCAGAAAGCTGGACACAGCCTGTCTCCCCTCACTCCTCAGCTGGCCCCCGTGGGACCAGTCCAGGTGTTTCCCATGATGAGTACAGCAGGATGAGGTCTGTCCTAAGAGATACAGGTTTGTCCTCTCTGGACTGGCTGCCAGAGGTATGGTCCCCTCTCCTGGCTGTTGTATCCCCACTGCCTTGGAAGGACATGGCAGGAACAATTTTGGCTTTATGGTTTTGGAGGGATTGGCCCTGCTGTGCTCTCTAGCCTGGGCAGGAATCCTGTGGATGGAGTGACACATGAGGAGGTACCAGGGACTTTTGGTTTTCCTGTTAACCTGCAGAGCTGTTTGGAGGCTCATAGCAGTTGGGAACATGAAACTGCAGCCAGGGCAGCCTTCCTCTGTGCACCAGCAACAGTGTCCGACTCACAGGAGAGGGGCTAGGGGTCACATCCCTGCAAAATGAGCAGGTGACTCCTGCCTCAGCCTCAGGGCACTTTTTTTCCTAGCTTCCTTTAACAGTCACAGTAGTATTTCTCATCGCTGCCCAAGCACATTTGCCATGCCCAACTGAATTTAATCATGCCTTCAGGCTGGCATACTAAAAACCAGGGCCAGGCCCCCTGCATTACCCCAGGGAGTATCCATTGCATCCATCCCTAGCCCAGCACTTTCCTTCCCACTTCCTCGCTGCAGAGCTGCAGTTCACAGTCATCTGCATTCATTCAGCCAAACAGACTTTTGTTTTGCAAACCCATCCTGCTGAGCCAACGCTGGATTTATACTTTTCCGTATGTGTTTGGACTCCAAGTCCCTGTCGATGGAAGCTGATGTCCAGCCCCAGCCCTGGGATTCAGAGTGAGCAGAGGAATTACAGAGCCATCTGGAGTAGCTCAGCACAGCACAGCCCCAGAGAAGCGTTCCTGCTGCCGAGGATAAAGCTGTAAATGGAAAATTGCACCCCGTCCTGCCACAGAGAGGAGCCTGTGGGAGCTGGGAGGTGGCACTGGGCACTGTGGTCAGGCTCACCAGCTGGCCAGCCATTGCCAGAGTCTCTGGGAGCAGCCTCTGAGCCTGAAATGACCTTGGGCAGGAGGAAGCTATCCAGCCCTGCTGGCACTCACTGTGTCAGAGGGAAGGTGGTGAAAGCCAGGGTGGTGGTGAAGATGATGGTGATGATGGCACACACACAGCAGGGTGTGCTCCAGGGTGCTGAGCAAGAGGCGTCCGGGGAGACAGAGGTAGTGGTGGGCCATGTCTCAGGGGAAACAGGTCCCACTGAGGTAGCTGGGCTGTGGCTTCACTTCAGCACCCTCTCTGCCTCACCTGCAGACAAAGCATCACAGGCTGGTTTCTCCTGAGAGGAGCAAGCGGTGGCACTGCAGGGACAGTTGCTACAATGCCACAATCATTCTGGAGCAGGGGTGGCAGCAAGCAGCTCACACGTGACTGCACTTGCCCCAGACTGGCCAGGCATCAGCACCTGATCCCATTTGAGTGAGGGAAAGATGCCTTTCACACACTGGGCAGGGCTGCAGGCAGGCTCAGGTGATGAGGGAGCAGCTCACTCACAACCACCTCCTTCCTCTCTCAGGGTAAGCAAACCCCTGTGAGGGCATCACTGCCCACCCACAGCAGGTGGGACAGCATGGAGAAGACCTGACAGCAGGGCAGGAGCTCTGCCAGGCAGAAGGGGGCTCCCCACAGCCCCAACATCCTTCCCCCATCCTGGGAAGGGGAGTTTGATGCTGACATCTTGACAGGCTTCTGCTCAAGGCGGTCAGAGCCCGGGGACCATTGCTCAATCCAGAAATTTTCAGGTCAGGAGGGATCCACTTGCCTGCGTGTGGACTTGGAAGGGGCTTAAGCGCCTTCCCAGACAGGAACACTCATGTGCATTGCTATTTTTGGAGTGCACAGAGAGCCCTCATCCACCTCTGGCACAGCTGTGTGCCTAGCTCCATGTGTCCAGCTCCTTCCTGACCATGATTAAAGGATAAGCATGGGCGTACACAAATTTTTTTAGCTTTGCTGTTGCAATTGGGAGTTTGAGCTGTCAGGATTTGATCAAACCCTTGGCAAGGAGCACGGACTGCTCTGCAACAGGCAGTGACATCCATCACAGCCTGTCTGGGATGAGCTTCCGGCACTCTGGAAGTAGCTGCAACATCAAAGCACGTTGCATAGCTCACAGCCAATTAATATTCACCTGAAATACATGGCAGGTAGCAAGAAAATATTCCCATATCCCAAAAGCAGAGCAGGGCAGTGAGAGAGAGAGAGAGCTGGGTTGGAAGGTGACCAGGGCAATCCTTCTCCTTTAGTAAATACAATGTGCCAATGCTTTGAATCCTCAAAACCCCAGCCCTGAGCCCAGGGGCCAAACTCTGCCACATTATTGTGAGTCTTGAATGTGTGTCAGACTCACAGAAATCACAGCTCACAGCAGTTGCAAGGAAAGTGCAAGATTTTGGCTTGGTGGGCTCCTCATCCTGATCCAATTAGCCCTGTGTAGGAGGGACGCTCTCTGCCCTGGCCCGGTTGTTTCCATGTGTCTCCAGTGCTGTCACCTCCTTGGTGGTGGTATTTTGAGCCAGGACAGCCATACGACTGACCTGGACAGCAAAAAGTGATTTGCATCTAATTTGTTTGGGGAAAGGATGCATGTTGTCTGCTCCTCTTGGAAAGCACATGGTGCAAAGCCAGCCAGCTTTGCCAGGGGGTATAAAGGGAGTAAGCCACATGCACAGCTTTGCCAATCCCCCTCTTTTCTTCTCTTACAGTAAAACCAGACCCTCCGGAGAGTGTGGTGGCCAAACCTGTGCCCAATAACCCTCGAAGACTGGAGGTGTCATGGCAAAACCCCTCATCGTGGCCTGACCCTGAGTCCTTCCCACTGAAGTTCTTCCTGCGGTACCGGCCCCTCATCCTGGACCAGTGGCAACATGTGAGTGACACTGCACTGCCTGGGATGTGAGGGATAGGGGCAAGCTGGTGACTGAGAACAAGCTGCATTGCAAAAAAGTGTTCAGGGACAAAAAATATGTATATGTACTGCTCAGGCAACCTGGAGCCTGTTCCTCTCCTTCTCTCTCTCATTGCTTTTCTCTTCCTCTCCACCTTTTTTGTGGCTCACACTCTGCCTACAAATGGCTCTGCAGCCTCTCCCTGCTCCGCATTTTCATCCATGGCCCCTATCTACTTTCCATACATATGTTCTATATAAAACTTGCCAACGAGATGTAAAAGGCATTTAAAGTATAAATGTCACCACATTTAAATGTGCCTCTGCCACATTTAGATTTTGAACTGGAGATAAAATACTGCTCACCATAACTCAGAGCACAGTCACCGAGCAATTGCTGAGATGTTATCGTATTTCTTACTTTTATTTCTTGTTTCTTTAAAAAAAATAGTCAGTGAAATCCTTGGTAGCCTGGAGGACAGATTTCATTTGTTACTGCAGGAAGATAACAAACGGGTTTTTCTTTTTTTTTTTTTAAACCTCTGTGTGCTGCTTTTATGCTCAAGTTGGGTAGGAATGCATTCTGTGGCTGGAGAGGAGATGCTGCTGCTCTGGCATAGCTCATCCAGCATCCCTTCTGTGCCCAAGCTGGGCCAGTTGAGAGCCAGTTAGGTGCTTTGCTTGATAAAGGATTTTGCAAAAAAAACCAAAAGTGAAATAAGAGGCAGGACTGGGTCCCTGGGCACCTGCATCAAAGAGCCAAGTGAGATTTTCTTCCAGCCAGCACTTTCTGGGGAGAGGAATGTTGCAAGAGTGGATGGGATGCTTTGCTCGTGGCTCTGTGAGGTGTCTTGATGACCTTTTCCTTTTGCTTGGATTTTTTGTTGAGGAAGCACCACAGGTTGTGTATCAAATTGCAGTATTTGCTGATGGCTCTGAAAATAAGAGGGTTTTCCTGCTTGCTGATGGCTCTGAAAATAAGAGGGTTTTCCTGCTTGTCTCTTTGCCCTTTGCTTCTCTCCTAGTAGTGGGAGAGCATCTGTGGAGCATCCAGAGGGGTTAGAAAGCATCGGTGGAGATTGGCTATTAGTTTTTTGTAGGTATTTTTTTTTCATCTGGGGAAGGAATGCTCAAACTGTAGAATCTGTGTAAAAAGGGGAAAATTTAGTGGGAACTGCCAAACACAACACTTTTTTTCCCAAGGTGTGCAACTGTTGTGGAAAAAGCTGATGGTTTTACCCTGCCACAGCCAAATATCCTGGTTTGCACCCAAAAATGGTGGGGTAGCCACTGAGCTACCTCCTACCTCAACACCCTCGGAGTGGCTGGTCCCTCCATCACTGGGTGTGGGGTACCATAATTGCAGAGTCAAGCCATGCCAGTCCCCTGTGGCAGAGCCCTGAGGGGATGCTGTGGCCTCTCCATCAGTGCCCTCAGGCAGGCAGTGACAGTGGGAAATACATGGAGGTGTTGGTGACACTGGTGGCAGGGCCATCCTTGTTGGTAAAGGCAGGTTTTGGGCAGTAAAAATGTAACTTCTTCTATGTAAAAGCACCCTGAGGTGTAGAGGGACCCTCTCCTGGTGGGTACAAGGATGGCTGGGAAGGGTTTAATTTCCCAGCATTTCAGGAAGGTGCAGCAGTCCTGGGTACAGCTTTTAATCAATATCCCCTTGCAAAAGACATGTTCCTCATCACTGACTGATGGAGAAGAGTGTTTGGGGAATAATTTGCTCAGTGAGCAAGTGCAAGCATTCAGTGAGTGAGGTGCCAGCCTTGTTTTCCGACTCCCTACCCTGCTGGCTGGTTAATGAAAAATCTGATTTGTGGATGATTTGAGGAAAACTGCCACTATTCATCAGATGAATTATTTGCAAAGCCTAATTCAATCGTTTCCCAAACACCAGAGAAAGGCAGTGCTGCAGCAGCTAGAGCTGCTCTGACCCTAGACCCCACTGGTACATTCAACCTGCTTAGCCCAGCTGAGCACCCTGCAAATGCAGGTGTTTGTACCCAAAATTAACCCGACCAATGCCATCATGCTGGGAGCATGCCCAAGCCTCCCTGCACTCTTTGTTTGCCGCCTTATTATTTTGGAGAGTGTCCCTGTCCCCCCAAATCGAGACAGAAGAGGGAAGGACACGGTTTCGTAGGTCCAAGTCTTGCTCATGTGTCCCTCTTGCCCTGCAGTGCTGGTGTTGGGTCTCAGCTCAAAGGGATGAGTGCCCTGAGAGAGGATGAGATGGTCACACATGTGATGCTTGCATGGAGGTGTCTTAATTCTCGTGGAGGTGCAGGTCTCTTGCCACGAGCTGCCCTCCATCTTGGCTCTTGCTGTCCCCACTGGCAGCTGGCACAGAGAAGTCTTTGCTTTTTTATAACCTGCACGCTGACAATGGGGCAGCTTGGAGCTCAGTAGGGAGAGGAGATGTCCCTCCAGCAAACAGGAGGTGGGTAACCTCATGTTCTGGCACATCCCTGTCTGCCCAGGATCCACAGGCTGAGCCCTGTCCCTGCCTCCTCATGGCAGCCCACCTCTGCTCTGGGCTTTAAGCATGTACTTGGCAGCACTGTGGGAAGGATGCTCCCACAAAGGAGCATCTGAGGCTGCCCAGAGACAGAGTATCCATGCAGGCCCTCCTCACACGTGGTGTTTTTTGGCAGAAGAAGCAGCTTCTCTTTCACCTCTCCACCTCCCATTATCTTTGCAGGGTCTGATTTATGCACAGCACCTCGGCAGGCAGGACCCAATGAGCACTAATAGGATCAGATGGATGTCGAGCTGTCGAATACCATAGGGCCTGATTCAATCAGCGTCTGCTTTCTTCCAGGCTCTTCCTTTCAGGATTTTAATAATGCCAGGGCTTGGCACCAGAAGATGAAGCCATCCGTGGCGGCAGCAGTGGATTTTATCGAGCAGTGGATCTTATCTGGCCACGGTGTGAGCTGGCCAGAAATGCAGTTTCCCCTGCTCAAGAGAAAGTCCAGTGGTGCCTGGCCCAAGCACCCCATGCCATGAAGCAATCTCTGGGGCTGACCCAGCAGTGGGGAGAACACCCTTGTCACCTGCCCAGTGCTTTGCAAATTGGATTTGAGCCCCAGCATGCCATTTGCAGTCCCTTTCCCCTGCTCAGCAGCACCTTTCCACTTAGCAGCTCTCACGTTGCAGTTTGCTCTGGGAATTACGGTGATGTGCTCTGAGAATTACTATCATAGAGGGATGATGATGATGAGTTCTCACATGGGCATACAGTGAAATGTGCCAGATTGCACAGCAGCTCCCTTGAACCTGGGCACAAGCATTTTGTAGCTGTTGGGGATGCAGCCGTGTCACATCATGCCACATCGTGTGGCCCAAAACTCCCCTCCACCCCACCAGCACTGAGCTCACTCTGAAACTCAAGCAACTTTAAAATCACACTCCTCCCTTTCTGGAAGAGGGGCTAGTGGTTTCTCTGCTGCCAGAAGAGAGATGGATATTTGTAGCCTAAACAGGTTTTTTATTCTCTCCTTTTGGCAAAATCTCCCCTTCTGTCTCCTAAATATAAAACATTAAATGTTTAGGGTATCGTTTATTTTTCTCCCGCTTTTAAGTTTGTAATTCAAGCCAGATTAGCGTGGTTTCCTCTTCTGTTTTATAGCCCCATCCTGGCCCCAAGTGAGCTCTCCTAATGCTCTCAGATGTTCCTCTAATGGCTTACCTAGGCTGGAACTGGATACCCTTTCCTAATGGATCGCTAATAGCCTGTTTCTGGTTTTACAGGCTCCTTCAGTTAACTCGCAGCAGCAGCAGCAGCAGCAGCAGCAGCAGTGATCGCACATGCGATCTGCCTGCGCACACATCTGCACGCTCACCCCTGTGCAGCCGGGTGGCCAGACTCCATCCCGAGCATCTCTGGGGAGCCATGGGCAGGCCTTGCACCCAATTCGCTCCCTTCCCATGGCATTTTGTGGAGCTGCATCCCCCCTTCTCGCAGTTTTTGGAGGAAGATCACGTGTGCTGAGCGCTTGCCAGCTCGATGCACATCCCAGGAATGTGGCAGGGCTCAAGACGGTATTTCTTGTGCAGCATCAGAGCTGGTGGCCAGACCGAGGGAGGATTTCCTACTGTGGGTTGCCAGCAATTTGCAGATGCCGTCCTGAAGTCTAATTGAACCCATTGGCCACGCTGACAACATGAAATGTTAACGAACCATGAGGCGGGCTGCACCTCAGATCTTGAGATTTGCAGGAAAAGGTCATGAGATATTTAAAGCTAATAATGTGGTTGAGTTCTCTCCTTCCTCTTCTGCGTTGGAAGCATTAGGGCCATGTTCGTGAGCATTTGCAAAGGCTGGAAGGGTCCTTCTCTGGAAGTGCAAGCAGAAGTGCTCCCACCATCACAGGATTTTAGGAGCTGGGGCAAAAAATCCCCAAAAACCCCACGCAGACATCTGTGCCTGCTCTGATGCAGTTAAATGATGGGGTTTTGGGGACAGGAATGAAAAGTTTGTGGGCATTGCCAAATGCTTAGTGTTGGGTTTGTTGGTGCAAGGATGGCATTGTCCCCTAGACTGACCCCCCTCGTCCCTGTTGGAAGTGGCTGCCAGGGCGGGCTCAGGCTTGTCTCCCAGGGCAAAGCGACATTTTTTCATCAGAGGGGTGAATCTTACATGCTGTCTCTGGAAGTTCCTGCCTTGGAGCAGCCTGAAACAGCCTGAGAGTGTGAGCTAGTGCATATATCCTGTCTGTGATGGGCAAGGAGAGGGATGGAGCAAGCTGGGTAGGAAGGCAATTAGTGCCACTGCCTGCCACAGCAGCGTCCCCACCGGCATGGTGGCAATGTCACTTTGCAGCAGGAGTGCCTCCTTGTGCCCATTTGCATCCCCCTGTGCCTCTGCTGCTTTGCCTGCACTCCCCCTCTTTGCAAGTCAGTCTTGGCAGGGAGGTCACCCTGAGCAAGCTGGGTTACAACTTCACGCCTGGTAGCTTTTATTGCAGCATTTCTCTCCCTTCCCCTCCCGGCTGCAAAATCAGTGATTAAAAAAGAAGGGGGAGAAATGTCCAAAGAATTAACAAGTGGGAGCAAAATATTTAGGCTGTAATAGTGTCACTCGCAGCTCAGCGTGGGGCAGGCAGGGCTGAAGCAGAGATTTTCTCAACGGAGGATGGAGGTGGGAAATGCCCAGAAATCACCTTTTCTGGGACAGAGCAGGTTCAGGACCCTTAGCTGGCATTGCCTGGGTGCTCTCAGCCCCCTTGAAAGCTGCTGAGCACCTGGCAGCTGTGAAGGTCCCACAGTGCAGCAGAGCACTCACACATGCATGTCCTCACCTGCAGCTCACATAGCTGCAAGCAGGTAGGAAGGTGCTGGCAAGCCTAACTTTCCCTGCCCACATGCAGACCACACTGGGCAGGTGTCTGTGCTCTGCCATGCCCGTGCACAAGCTGCTTTCAGCCATTTCAGCATGGTGAAGGCATCTGCAGGCAGCCTAAACCAGTGCCAGCCAGGTTAGAGCTGCTGCTGAGCACCCTCAGCAATTCTGATCCCATCTTCCCCAGAGCCACAAGCAAAAGTGACTTCTGACAGTTGTCACTTGGCAGGAGGGGGCCAGCACATCTGGAGAAAGTTTCCTGTTAGCTTGTTTTCCTGTAACAGCCTCCGCTTTCAAAGGTAGTCTTTATTTGGAGCGAGAAGGGATCCATTCAGCTGCATCTGGTGTGGCACAACCCAGGCTGCAGAGGAGCCCTGTGATAGCTCATCCTCCAAAACCCTCCAAAACAGCAGGTCTGGTCCCTGTGCAGCACCACAGCTGACAGCAGAGAGCACAGATCAGACCCTGCCAAAGTGGCTCTTCCACTACCCAGCTGGCAGAGAATAGGAGGGGGTTATTAATTTCTCCCAACCTACATTTATCCCAGAGTCCAGGTAGGAAGTTTTGTCTGGGGTTATGCTGACTGATTCTTGCAGCTCTGCAGAAGGAGGGAGTATCTGGGGGTATCTTTGTTAATGATTACTGTCATTCATATTGGCTCTCCAGGCATGGCTTTCAAAGGGAAAAAGCAAAACATTTCTTTTCCACGTGGTGACATCTTTTCTCAAGCTGCGCTGGCCATTTCCAGTGACCCTCCTGAACTTCCCAGTGGCAGGGCAGTTTGCTTGGAGATTACTCCTGCTTTTGGTTTATCTTGTTCCCCAGGACAGGTGGAATTCCTGCTGGGATCCCCCTGCACTTGCAGGGCCTGAAGGCACCTGAAACAGCAGTTGTTTGTGTGGCTGAGTCCTTGCAAAGCTCATTGCAGCCTAGTGGCAGGATCTGGCCCTTGCTGTGGGGAAAGTGGCTGTGAAATAGAGCTCACTGGGTGTCCCATCCCTCTCCCAGTTCCAATTTCCCCATCATTCAGTATATCTCGAGTAGTATCCAGAGGCGGAGTTGCAAGGATGCCAGATGTTTGGCAGTTCCAGGTTGTGCTCTAGGAAGGGGTTTCTTCCCATGAGTGCTGTGGGTAGCAAAGGCTGTGTGAGCACACCAGCTTCACCTTACAATAGCCAGGGAGGGTGCTCCTTTTATTGTGGGGAAGGCAGACTCATCTGGGCTGGATACAGCACCTGGGACAGGTGTGACAAACACAGAGACAGTGCATCCCTGCCTTGGGACAGAGGGGTGCCAGTCCTCATCCCCATACTGCCAGTGGAGCACTCCCTTCCCACTCTAGGAGCTGCACTGGACAGCTGGAGCTGTCAAGGAATGGAAAACAGGGCCACTGCCACCACAGGGGTGCCAGTAAACACATTTTCATGTGGGATGCAGAAAAGGAGGCATCTGATCCCCCCTTCTCCCCCTGCACCTCCTTTCAGCACACACCAGCCCCCAGCCCACCTGTCAGGGCAGTGGAGGGTGGGGTTTTCTTCCCTGCCTCCCTTCCCCATCCCCTTCCGAAGGCCATCTGGGCTTCAGACTTGCCCATGCATCACCCTGCTCACCAGTCATTGCTATCTGGTCACCCTGGAGCAGGAGCAGAGCTTGGGTGGGAACAAAGCACAGTGTCCTTTTTCACTGCCAGGGCAGCCTGGCAGGGTGGGCTGGGGGCCTTGGGAGCAGGATGAGGGGAGCTCAGAGGGGATAATGGCTTCCCTAACTCCTGCTGTGCTGAGCACTGAGACAGGGACGGCAGTCTGGAAGGAGGGCAGGCATGGGTGTTGGAGTGTGTATGGCTGCTGTGGCTGTCCCCAGGCCTCCAGCCTGTGCAGGGGGGACCAGCATGGACAGGGGGAAAGCCAAGTGGTAGGCAGCCCTCCCCTCAGCCTGCCCTAAGAGTCTGTATGCATCCCATCAATGTGGCGCTGGTCCTTGTGCTCATCCTGGCACTTGGGACTGTGGGTGGGCACTTAGCAGCTCTGTAATCTTTCCAGGCAGGAATGTGGGGGTATGTGATCATGGCAGGGAATGGGATCCCAGCCCACGCTGTCCTCAGCAAGCTGTCATCTGAATTACTTTGGTTCAAGGGCTTTTTTGCTTTTTTTTTCATTTCTCTCTCCTCTCTCTTTCTCTCCTCTCTCTCTCTGTCTTTTATTTTTCTTTCTTCTCTTTTTTTTTTTTTTTATTTTTTTGCAATGCTAATGGCTCTGTATTGCACTGGCTACTGATCCCTCATTAATCTGGGCAGCACTTCACAGCCAGTCAGAGTGACTTTTGGCAGGTGCACAAAGGCAGGCAGCGACACACAAACCCCCACCCCGGCCAAAAAAATTACCATGCACAGCCTTCCTCCAACTTTTGTCTCTGTGTGGCGAGGACATGGATTAAGGAATTTCTCCCTCTGCCTTTGATGCTGTGTGTCCACCCGTCCCCCCACAGCCTCCTCAGTGTGTCTTCCCCCAGCTCTGTCTCTCCCTGTGCTTTTCCATTTGTGGTGGCATTTCTGTGTTGGGTCATGGGCACCCACCCAGTGGCTTTCTCCCCACCATGACAAATGCTGGATGTATCCAGCAAATGTGGCTGCCCAGCTCAGAAGTTCTGCATCCAGAGGCTGTTTGTGTAGGCAGAGATGGATGATACCATCCATGCTTTCTCTCTTTAACTGCTGTGCAAAGCAGAGCTTAGGGTAACATCCTCCCAGGTCCTACAAGGAAGGTCTGGGTCCTGGGGGGACATCCCCCTGCCCAGGCAAGACACATATTTAACCCCATGGTGCCTGTGACACCCCACCTACAAACACTCAGCTGCTGGTTGGTTGTGGGTGGGAAGAGGCAGGAATTGCTCCCAAGGGAAAGCTGGGAGGGATCTTGGGATGGGGAAAATGCTCCTGATGGGAAAGCATCCTGGGCAGGTCACCAGGACCTTAGTAGGGCTGGCCTGCCTGCAGCCTGCTTGGGAGGAGTCAGGGGTTCAGAGCATGCTGGAAGTCCTGGACAGAGTCATACACCAGCTGGATAAGCCCAGCATCTTCAGAGCCCTGTCCCCATTCTCCAATTCCAAGCCATACCCCAGCACTGAGCAAGTCAAGTCAGCAGGGCAGCTCACCCTGTGAGGTTTCATTTCATTTAATTATCATGAGGAGTTAATTTAACTTGATTCCCTTGGCGTTGCCATCCACACTGGTGGGTGCCACCAAAGAGCCCCCAAGGTCTGGGTGGCACAGAGAGCCTCACTGTGCCACTACACTGCAGGGAGGTGCCCTGCCTAGCACACCAGATGATTCACAACCTGGTGGGTCTCCTGCCTACCCACCCCGAGGTGCCTGGGCTCCCAGTGGCTGTGGGGGAGACCAGTCAGGCCTGCATCCAGATGTTCTCCAGATGTGGGGCTCAGGTCGAGTGGCAGGAGGAGCTGGGGTTGCAGAACCCAAGGGCTCTGATGTTCTGGACACAAGGCTGGAAGTGGGAATAGGAAAGGAAAGGCTTTCACTTGGAGCAAGAAAGCAAAAATGCCCCTCCTCCTGTAAGGAATTCCCCAGAGTGACAGTAAAAGCCTGGAGGGGGCTGCAGCTTTCATGCCAAAGGGATTGCATCTGTGCTGGGCTGTCGCATGTGCTGCACAGAAGGGACTGGAGAAGGGCTGGTTCTTTCTCAGGATGAGCTCCTGCTTTTAAGGTACTCCTGCAAGCTGTGGGGTGATGACACTGCCCATCTGGTGTGCACACATCCCTTGTGTGTGTACAGCCACACTGCCCGGGCAGCTTCATCCCACAGGTGCCCAGGTACCTCCTGGGCACCCTAGTGGTGCAGCCCTCCCTTCCTGCCTTCCTTCCTTCCTTCCTTCCTCCCCTCCTCCCTTCCTGACCAGGCAAAAGTTTGGATCTTCCTCCTGTCATTGAGCTGTTGGTGCTCCCCAGGGCAGTGTGATTCTGTGCCTGACCTTCTCCTGGCTGGCTGGGGAGGTGTGGAGAACCCCACACATGTAGCACCATGGAGCTGCCCCCACCCATGATGTGATGCTTGCCCAGCTCGAGCCCCTGGCTGGGCATGGTGCTCACATCTGGGCTGTGTCAGTCCCACACCACCCCTCATCCTGCAGCATCTTTGTTAGGAATGTGTCTGGGCAGGGGATGCCCTGTGTGCCCCCCAAACCATGCACAGCAGCACAGGAGGGTACCCAAGTGGGCAGCATGTTGGTTCCCTAGTCTCAGAGATGGCCTGGGGGGCAATATCCCACTCAGCCTCTCCAGATACTCCTGCCCTGGGGGGCAATATCCCACTCAGCCTCGCCAGACACTCCTGTCCTGGAGGGCAATATCCCACTCAGCCTCGCCAGATACTCCTGTCCTGGAGGGCAATATCCCACTCAGCCTTTCCAGATACTCCTGCCCTGGGGGGCAATATCCCACTCAGACTCTCCAGATACTCCTGCCCTGGAGGGCAATATCCCACTCAGCTCTCCAGATACTCCTGCCCTGGGGGGCAATATCCCACTCAGACTCTCCAGATACTCCTGCCCTGGGGGGCAATATCCCACTCAGCTCTCCAGATACTCCTGCCCTGGTCCCTCGGATGCTGAGCCCTCCCCCTCTGTCAGCCACGTGTGTTTGCTCACTGGGGTCGGTGCCATTAAGGTGCATTTCTGCTGAGCACCTGCATCCCTCTGTCCTGGAGCCAAGCTCCAAATGGATCAGAGATCTCTCGGAAGGTTAGATGGGGTTACACCATTGCACTTTGCAGCACAAAGGACAGCAGGGTCTTCTACGTCTCAGACAGCAGTGACAATGGGGCGGAGGGAATGGTTTCTAGGAAGAAACCATCGATCATAACTTGATACTTGTCCAAGGGCCCAGCTGGAGAGATGCAAGCCAAAACAACAGGATGCCAGCAGGCACAGGAGCAGGCTGGCCAGCGGTGCTGCTGGTGGGGAAGCCTGCTCCCAGCACTGGCAGCGGTGCCCTGAAAGCATGCTGCACATCCCAGCCACTGCCTGCAATATCCAACTCCCAGCTCTGCCCTGGCGTGTCCGAGGGAGCCCGCACACACATCTGCTAGTTTCTGGTGACCTCTAGAGGAAGCTGCTCCACTCTGATGCAGTGAGTTTGGGAGTGGAACCAGGTCTTTAAACCTTTACTGGAGCTGCAGCTGGAGCATCTCCCTCCACTTCCCTCCCTGTCCTGGGCTTGTGCCTCTGCCCACAACGCCTCAGTATTTCCAAAAGTGCTGCAAAAGCCTTGTTACCATCTTTTAGCCGAGCTAAGTTGCCTTACACCTCCCGGGGACCCATCTGACTGCCCTCCTCTCCCCACTGCTGCCCTCAGGTCGAGCTGTCGGACGGGACATCGCACACCATCACGGACGCTTATGCTGGCAAGGAATACATCATCCAGGTGGCAGCCAAAGACAACGACATCGGCACGTGGAGTGACTGGAGCGTGGCTGTTCATGCCACCCCCTGGACAGAGGAGCCCAAGCATCTCACCACGGAGGCCCAGATCACAGGTAAGAGCCTCCTCCCAGTACAAACAGGCTTCATCAAGAGGAACACAGGACTCCGGGCTGAGGGATCACCTCTTTGGCTCCATGCAAGTTTTGCCCATAGCCAAGGGTGGCTCCAAAAAACTGGTGGAGCTGCAGCCCTTCACCCTGCACTTTGCCCCCTCCTGTAGCCCTGTCAGCAGGTGCAACCATGGCCTGAAGGATGCTGACTCAGCTCATCTGGGTCTAGCATCCTTCTCACCAGAATACTTGGGGCAGGACAATGAGGCTGGCCACTGTATTATTATTGTTGTTGTTGTGGTGGTTGTTGTGGGTTTTGTGGTTGTTGTGGTTGTTGTTGTTCCCTGGAGTGCTGTCTCCCTCCAGCCCTCCCTCCCCTCTCCAGTCCTACCCCTCCACACCCCTGACCCCTCACAGTGGCTCAAAGGGATGCCAATTCAAAATAAAAGCCACCAAGTTAACACCAAGTCTATTTCTAGGAAAGAGCTGGGACTCTGTCCAAATGGGTGTTATCAGCCCTCCGTTTCCCAGAAAGGATGGAGCAGACCCTGCACTGGTTTCCTTGGCTTCTGTGCAGAGAAACCCCCCTCTTCAAAACAGCACCTGGTAGAGCACCTGGATATTCAGGCAGCAGCAGGGATTCACAGCCCCCACCACTATTCCCAGGTGGATAAAGCCCCACAAGGAGTGCAGGAACACTTTGCAGAGAGCTACTGTCAGCGTTTTGGTTTTGCTTCCATTCCCACCTGCGCTGTGCTAAATACAAATGTCCCTCCCAGTGTCACCTGCCCTGTGCAGGCACACGAGTATCCCTCACACACACATCCCTGTGTGCCTGCTGCAGCCAGGCAGGGCTGATGTGGGACACCCCAGCTCCAATGCTGAGCCCCACTGCGACGCCTCAGTGGAGTCTGAAAGATGCTGAGACAAACTCTGTGGTTCCCAGCATCAGCCCAGACAGTCTGGCCTGGACATGCTGGGGCCGTCTGGATGTGGCCAAAGCTGCCCCTGCCTGACTGCTCATCCAAGCACTCCCTGCAGTCCTGCAGCCCTCTGCAAGCATAGACAATCCATCTGGTTCAGGATAAAGCAGGACAAACCTTGTGAGCCAGCCCAGCAGATGCAGCCTGCTGTGTGTGGCGTGTTCTGTGGGTGAGGGATGCTCTCAGCTGAGCACTAATGGCTCATTATGACTTCCTAGCTAAGATTCCCACAGACCTGGTGCATAGAGTGGCTCAGCTGGTCAGGATGGGGATGAGAAGGGTGCCCAGCTCTGCCTGATGGCAGAAACATCTCCAAGCAGTAGGTGCACCATCACAGCCAGGGAAATCTCATGGATCACACCATCCCTTGAATCATCCCAGCCCTCTACCTCAGCCCTGGTGTGGTATAGCGCTGAAAAGGGCAATTTGGAGCCAGGTCCAATCCACGCCAGAGCAGGGCTGCTCCTCTGGGATGAATCCCAGGGCATCCCAGCCCTCCTCACCACCCACTCTTCTTTTTTGCAGAGACAACAAGTGCTAGCACCTCCTCTTTCATGGCACCACCCACAACCAAGATCTGTGACAAGGGGGCCGTGGTGGGCAGTGGGGCCATGGCAGTGTGTTGGACAGCTGGACTGGTCATGGCTGCCTATAGTGTCCTCTTTATTTAGTGAGTATCTCCAAAGTCTGAGGCATGAGAGGCAGGATGTGGGTGCTGGGATGGGGCAGGGGTACAGGGATATGGGGTATGGGGACCCTCAGGATTCTAATGTGGTTGGGAAAGGGATGCTCTGGCCAGACTGTGGGTGAAGGGCATTGGGAACAAGTAATTTGAGTTTTTCTTGCAGTTTTGTAAATGCACCAAGTCTGACTGCTTTTCCAGATGGATATTCGGCTGGAGGTCTCAAAAATGGCTTTTCAAGCAAAGCTGGCAAAGTGGTCTGTCTTTGATGTCTTGTTCTCAGCAGCCCTCTCCCATCCTCTCTGCTGACATTTTTAAGGGGCAAAGAAACCACGTGGAAATCTAAGGCTTTTGCTTAGTGATGAAAGAAAAATTGTCCAAGATAAAAAAATTCAGATTGCATCTCAAAAATGTCCTTAATTTGGCTTAGGATGGAGCTGGCAGCCTGGAGAGCCACAAAAAAGCCCCTCTCCTCTACAGGGCTGCTGTCTCATGGGTGTCACACCCAAATGCCCTTTCATATTACCCAAGGACAGGGATGGATCCTGGAAGCAGCCACATGCATCACTTTTGGGAGATAAAGGATAAGCCACCCCTCCTTTGGTGCCCAAGGATAAGATCCTTGTGGGTAGGGGGTTCTTTACTCCCCTCTGACAGTGTCATCTCGTGTGTGACACCGGGAGGGGTGATGGCATGCAGCCAGGGGAAGCGTGGGCAGGGCCCAGCCCTGGGAGGAGGAGGAGGTGGAAATTTGGGTACCTGAGTGAATTTCTCCTAAGGAAAAAGACGGAAAAGAGGGAAAAAGGAAATTCTGCTGGGTGTGTCCCACGGGCGGCTGAGCAGAGCCGAGTTCGGAGCGACACCGTGACCCTTCTCCCCGCTTGCAGATCTCCATCTGTCCATCCACCGCCGCCCAGCGCAGCCGCCTCCCCGCCGCCCCCGCCGCCCCCGTCCCGCTCCCGGGTCGAGTCTCTTCGCTCTTCGATTTTGCACACATTGAGGACGCACCACGCTTCTCGCCGCCACTCCGGAGGAGGACAGAGCTGCTGCCGTCCCCTGGGGAGCCGCAAAATCCCTGTCCCGGCCCGGAGCGAGGAGACAGACACCCGTCCGTGCCCCTTTCCTCAGCCGAGGGGAGCGAGCCGAGGGTCCCGCTCATACAGCTAAACCCCCCCACGCCAAAGACGTGCCCGCCGCCCCCGCGGCCGCGCACCGAGAAAAGGGGATATGAAAACGGGGGGGTGGTGAGGNACACCGCTAAAACCCCCCTGGCCCTTGCCGAGCACCTGGGAGAGCTGTCCCTCCACCTCCCCCTCCACAGCGCCCTGCAGGAGCCTTCGCCACCCCCAGCCCCGACCCAACATCACCCCCAAACTTTTAACCGTGTTGGATACAGGGAATCACCCCCATTGATGTCTTTGTCTCATTCTCCAACAAAAGCAGAATAGCTCTGCTGTTGCCTTTAGAGCTGGAGCCCTGCAGACCTGTGCCCCGCTGTCCCCCGCTGTCCCTGGCTGTCCCCAGCTGTCCCCATGCCTGCTCTGCTCTCCTTTCCTCCCCATCTTGCCCGAGGCCCTGTTTTGTAAAGACACCTCCTCTTGGCCCTGCCTGGACCCAAGCGCAGTATTTAATACCATACGTCCTAGTATTCCCACTGTTGACATGCTGTATTTGAATTTTTTATAGATGTATATATATAAAAAAAAAGAAAAATAATCAAAAAAAATAATAGAGGGGATAAAACTAAGCTCACAGAGACAACGCACACGCACACACACACACACACACAGACACACACACACCAGGAGAGACTGTCTTCATTAAATGTTCATTTCATGACCACTGGCGGCTCTGGGTGTCATTTCCCTTCCATCTGGAGAGGGGGGTTTTGTCTGCCTTCTTCCATGCCTGGTGCTGGCTGAGTTGGGGAAGACATGGGAACAGCATTGAGTGGACACACACAGCCCCTGGAGCCTGCTCTGGCGTTTGGGACCATATCCCCAAGGGGTGGGAGACCCAAAAGCTGCCATTCAGGACATCCTGAGAAGGTGCCCAGCCTGGGGACTCCTGGTGAGGGAAAGGAGATGGTTGTCACCAAGCCCATATGACACCTCTGCTGTAATGGGGAAGTGCCACATCTCCCCATTCACGAGCCCTGGAGGGTCCCCTGTGTGCCCAAGCTCTGGCTGCACCCTGACATCTCTCAGGCAGGCAGGAGGATGGAGACCTGCCTGTGCAGCCTGGAGGTGGCCTGTAGTCACGACTAATGCACTTCCCATGTCTGATTAATAATTTCATATTAGGAAAATGTCACTGGCCCAGCTGCTCTGAATTAAACTTCTGTCGGGGCAGGGCTCACAGGGACCCAGTGTGAGGGCAATGGATGCAGCCAAGAACATTGTTGCAGTGTGTCCTTTCCCCATGTGCCTGGCTTGGGAGCACCCCCTGGAGCAGGGGTGCCATCAAGCAATGCCCAGGGGGTAAAGCTCCACTTTTTAGAAAATTACCTCGCTGGTGCCCCAACTAAGAGGTAGAAAATTACCTCTCTGGTGCACCTCTCTGTGCCCCTCTCTGCTGCTCCACTTCTTAGAAAATTATCTCTCTGGTGCCCCAACTAAGTCTCTACAGCAGGGAGCTGCGTGTGGCTGGCTGGCTGGCTGGATGGCTGGCTGGATGGACACATGAATGGGGTGGATGGATGGGTGAGTGGGTGGAAGGAAGGAAGGAGGGAAGGAAGGACGGAGGTGAAGGAGCCACAGCCTTGGCTCTGCAAAGCCTGAAGGCAGCACCAAGCTGGTCACTTGCTCCCACCAGGCACTTTCTGTGATTTGAACAATGCTGGAGCTCTATTTAGGGAAGAGCTCAGTCAGATGCAGACCTGTCTCTGGCTTGGCGATGCTGGCGGCAGCACTGACTTGGTTCACTGGTTAATGTTCCATTACCAGACAACATGCCTCCGTCATTTATTAATGTTTCATTAGTGTTAAAAACATCTGGTAATTAATTATGCACTAATTATGGATTCACAGTGCTAAAAGCTGGGGTAATCTACCATAGCAGATGGCTCTTTGGGGCAGGGGGAGGGGACAGCTCTTAGCAGAGATGAAAATGTCAGGTCCAGCCCTTGCTAGGGGGAATCATCCCAGACAGACAGATCACCTTGATCTCCTCCCAGGATTTCCACAGCTGGTCGAGAGGCATGCTGTCTAAGGTTATTAAGCAGAAGAAACCTGTCCCTCTCAAGCTGTTTCAGGGACCAAGGGAGTGGTGCTTCCACTGCTCAGGGCAGCTGTGTGAGAAGCCATCTGAGAGGAGCCCCCAGGCATCATCCAGCACCTGGAGCTGGTACTCGGCTTTCTGCCAGCTCTGGGATGCTGTTTGTCAGCCCTTCTGTGGTTTCTGGCCACGTTAAGCAGCAGTCTATAAAGCAAGGGGTGTCGTAAAAGCCCACTCATTAAGTGCCCCAGGAATATTATGTACAGATGTGCAGAGATGTTTCAAACTGGGGAAGGTCCCAGGGGAGCATCCCTGCCAAGCAGAAAATCCATCCACTTAGCAGTATAAATCCATACAGGAAGAAAGAGGGAATTACAATGCTCAGAGAAACCTGTGCATCACATAACCTGAAATCCAATACATCACCAGGGTGCAATGGGTCCCTGCATCTTCCCAGCACATATGTGGCAGTAAATCCCACCTTAGGTGTTGTTTTCGGGCTGTTGCTGATGTGAGAGCAGCCTTGCACGGAGCTCCCAAGCTCTGCAAGGGGAATCAGAAGTGTGACTGGAAAGCAGGAGCTATTTCCTGGACTTGAAGCCTTGGAGGAAGCAGGAACTGCCCATGCTTGAGCGAGGGGCTGAACAGTGGAAAGGGACTGAATGCATCTCCTGCATCCTTCCCTTAAGCAGGTGCTAGCAGAGACCCCATTCTCCCTGACCCAATAGTCAGAAAACCTACCTGCTCCCACACCAGCCTCCCATCCAGAGCCTGGATCTGCCAGGGGACAAAACCAGTTTATTTATCCCAAATCAGGCTGACAGGAATGTGCTGTGCAGCCTGTGGTGGGATGGAGGAAGGAGGAGCAGTGGGTACTGTGTTGCGCGTTTCAGCTCTGGCAGAGTGTCAGTCTGGCACAGTCACAGGTGAGAAAGGGGAATGAAAGCAGGCTCAGCTGCTGAGAAAGCACACCCATAGCTGCACTGCCAGACCTGAGCTGGGAGCTTGCTGGGCTGGGTGGAGATTCCAGATGGGATCTTTTGAGCCAGGTGGCAGAGGAGAGCTGCTGCATATTTGCACAGTGGAAGATCTGGTCCTCCAGGGGCAGGGACCCTCCTCCATCACAACAAATGGGAGAATGTCAGGTGAGGTGAAAGCAGCAGGAACTGGTGGAAAGGCAGTCTCTGGGATGACAGCATCTGTGAGGGGTGAGACTGTAAACCAGAGTCAGCTTGACTTGGAGAAGTCTCTCCCAGACTCTCCCAATCCCCAAATTGCAGTAGCGTCAAGTCCAGCAAATACAAGAGCCCAGCCCAAAGCACAGGGTATTCATTCAGAAGAAGCTGATGTCTCCTGTACAGAGCTTATGTCTCCTGTACACTGGATGCCTCTGGCAGATTAGAGCCTTTCTCCCAGGAAGGATTTCTTCCCCAGTGGTAAGGGGAGTAGCTCAGGCAATGAGATCCCATCATGAGGAAAGCCTCTTCTCTGACATCTTTGGTGCAGGAGTGAGCCCAGGAGCTTTGAGTTAATCAGCCACCACCGCACAGAGAAGCAGATTGAGCTGCAGGTGCAGACCTTGGAGGTAAAAACAGCCTTGAGCACTCTCACAATGCTGTAGGGCAGAGGTTTGTAGCAACAAGAGGTGATAGATCATGACAGCAAACCACAAATGACAGTCTTGGACCATCTTATTTGTTGGTAGCTCCAGACAAGGACTTGATTCACCTCCAGAAGAAACTGCCTGTTGTTTGAAAAGCCTCCAAGCAGTGGTGCTTTTCTTCCTTGTGTCCATCCTGACTGGCTCCAATGTCTGTCCTGGCACTGTGTCCTTGGTCCCCACACGTTTCTGCCTGCAGCCTCATGCCCTCCCTCCCCACTAGACCCGCCCTGAAACCTCCTCACTGCTCAGATGGGCAGCTCCCACCACTGTTTTCCCATCTCTCATCACTCCCCCCGTGCTACAACCTCCCTGCTCACCTCTAGTCTGCCCCAGCCCCTTCCGTGATCTGGGCAGGGTGACCCACATGGACTATGTGCTCACAGCATCCCAAACCTCCCTACAGGCAGACACAGCAGCCAAGCACAGCCCACCCGGCTCAGCTGCAGCGTGGAGACCAGACCACACCAGGGTCCTCTAATAAGCAATTGACTCTTTTTTTCCTCCCTTTCAAGAAAAAGCCAAGCATTAATTTGGCTTCTGCCACTCTGTTTATCTAATAGCATTGCTGATTGATTGTCTTATTTATAACCCAGATCCGGTGTCTGGGCTGCTCGCGGAGACGGAGTGATTGATGGAAAGAAGACAGCCAGAAAGGGACTTAATGGAGCCATGTGGCTGAGCAGCAGAGTAGTGGCTTAGGCATGAAATGAAAAGTGTCTCCCACAAGTCTGGGCTCCTCTCCTCCTTTCCTGCGTGGTTCCCAGGGAAGCTGCTAAGTGCTGGGAGAGAGCAGCGTGCTCCCTGCGCCCTGCCAAAAGCAATCAGGGACCATGCTCAGGTCTCCTCCTGCAGCCTGGCCAAGGGGACACAGCCAACAGGGACTTGGACTGCTTCCTGAGAAGGCGTCACACAGTCTCTGGGAAGGTTTCCCCCTTCCAGGGTGAAAGGGATGGTTGAAAGGTGTGAGACAGCCTGAACCCTGCCCAGCCACCAGCCTGCTGTCAGTGTGCCTGTCCTGCCAGCTGGAAATCAGGACCCTGCACAGACACATGGTGCAGAGAGAAGCCTTCCCCAAAGGGCCCACCTGCAGGCTGGCAGCATCTTCCAGAGGTCTCAGTTTTATCCAAAGTTGGACTGAGATAATTCTACATCCCTAGGGAGCTTCTCTGTTTGTCACACCCGGTGGTCACAAACCCCAGCAGAGTCACCAGCTCACATGTGAAATACCCCATGGAGGCATAAAGCACCAACAAACAGAGAAGGAGATGTAGTCCCAGGAGGTGATGTGCCATCATTCAGGGTCATGCTGTGGATGTGTGACAGCCTGGATATGTCCCAAACCTCCAGCCTGCAAATTCACCCCAGAGCAGCCTGTCCCCAACTGCAGGATTGGATTGTGGTCAGGATATGGCTGACAACTCCAAGTCCTCAGGAAGGCATTTGGCTTTGATCTGAGCCAGAACTAAACCCTCATCTTGTCCATAAAGATCAGTTTAGGAAGAAAAAACAACATACTGGTTCAGTCAAAATATTTCATAGCTGTTTAATGGTCTTTATTTCATGTCTGATTGTAACAGATAATCTAATACAAGCCTCAAGCAAAGCCAAACACAGTTGTTTCATTATGAAGGACCCCATCAGCCAGCTTTGACGTGGCCAAACCCCACTCCTTTCCTTTTTTTGGGGTTTTTTTCCCTGTATTTTTTCCCCACTTATGAAATTTGAGGAAAACCAAAGCAACTTTGCGAACACTGCTGTTTCAGTGGATTGAAAGAACCCATCCAGGAGACAGGTCTCCTGTACTGGACATATTGATGCTCACAACACCACTGCTTGGCAAACACTATCCAATGCCTTGTGATAGTTTTATTGCTTCCAGGAGAAGCCCCTCCTTGGAAAGTCCCCCTGGAACAGCAGATATGGGCAGGTGATGAACACTCACTCTGGCAGGGATGTCCCCAGTCATGGTGGTCCGTCTGTGGGTGATGCCACTACCACCTCACCATGTGTCCAGGGCTGGGAGGAGAAGAGACCAGGACAGGGCGATCCCTGCAGAATGCTGGAAGATGGAGGGGCCCCTGAGCAGTGGGAGCGGAAATGGCCTTTGATGTGGAAGCTCTCCTTTCGCAAACACAATGACTCGCAGAGAAGTTTTATAAACATGGCTATTGTTGCTCCATCCCTTTGGTGGGAACAGATGGTCCGAGCTCTCTGTTCGGCCCCCCTTCCCTCCCCTCTCTCCCTATCCCCATTAATAAAGCCCCGGCAAGTCCAGCACCGCTAAGGTTTTCCCAAGGGGGATCAATAAATAAATGTAATAACAACAAAGGGGCCCATGCAGACGAGATTGGGTTACAAAGAGGCCTCGACCCCCCTCCTCCTTTCCGGGTGAGAGTCACTGCATGCAGGCACTCTGGCCAGTTCGACGAGAGGTTCCTCCATCCCCACCGTCTCTGGGAAGTGGGGACAGGATCTTGCCACTGAAAGAGCCAAGCACCACCCTGCAGTCATGGATGGCAGTGTCTGACCTTGATGGTCACCTTGGCATGGGACATTGATGGCAAGTGGCTGCCAGATCCCCACCTTTGGAAGTCACCTGAGGTAGCTGTGGGAACAGGTTCAAACACTGACCCTGGGTGTGCAGCAGGCAAGTGCCATCTTCTAAGATTTCCTGGCTGAGAAGTTGCTCCAGGTCTTTTCCAGAAGGATCCCATCCTAGAGAGCGCACTTGGGAGCAGGAATCATGGCTTCACCTGGGCTCATTTTTTGGCTCACTCTTGCCTGACAAAAGACCAGACAATTTTCTGGCCAGCTGGAAAGCATTGGTGACTCTGACCTACTCCTCAATGATGTGGTGAGGTTTGATGAAGGTTAGCTGGGATTAAAGCAGGGCAGAGCAGTTTGCAGATAGAGTTTTCCTGTGGAAACCACCAGCGTGCACCAAATGCTGCCCATGAGACTGCAGGGTGGGAGAGCAGCTTTTCCAGGAGCATCAGTAAGGTTTGAAAGTGGCCACAGCATCTCACCAGACTCTGGATGGTGGAGCAGTCACATGGAGGCACTCCATCGAGTGGTCTCACCAGTGGGAAAGGAGGGGACCAGCTCCAAAAGGCTTCCCAGGAGCTCATCTACTGAGGAAGGGCCCAAGGCTGGAGTAACCCCATGGGCAAGGCCCAGACAGGACTTTGGTGACGTGTAGGAAGAACTGAGCAGATGTTTGATCCGAGAGCTGACACTGAGCCCTGCTGACACATCCCTGTTAGCTGCCATTGTCCGACCTCGTCCCCAGCTGGTCCCTGCTGCTTGGAGGTGACAGGATCAGGATGTTGGTTTTATCTGTGCAGGACTCCTGCAGCTGGGGGTCTGTGGGATGAAACGTGTTTCACACACGCACATGCACGCACTGCCGCCTCCCCTGCGAGTCCCTGCCTCCCCCCGACCCCTCGCTCGTAAAAAAATTAAAACTCTAGATATCATCTCTCACAAACGTGGGTTTGAGGCCCCGTCAGTCACCAGACACGTCCCACAATCTGCACTGGCTCCAGACAGCTGGAGGGGCTTGCTGGAGGACCAGAATGACTTCATGCCGCCTCCCACGTACCGGGGGTTACCCAAAGTGCTTGGTGCGGGGAGGGGAGCACAGGGGCACAGGGCCCCATCCTCCCCATGTGCCACCATGCCATGCCCTGCACCCAGCTGGGTGCTGCTGGCCTGGGGAGCAGATAGAAAAGCTCTGCCGAGGCGCAGAGGCTCTCCCTGTGGGTGCAAGCAAGGCAGCTGGGCTGGGCTCCTGTGCCGGGGAGGTTTATGAGGGCTGACCCCTTGCTCCAAGCGCCTGGGGCAGGATAAATCCCACTCGGCCTAGGAGTGCAGGTGCACGAGGCTGCCGGGGAGCGGAAAGGGCTGCAGATGCATGGGGGATCCAGCAAGGGGGAGCTGGGGCCGGCCTCAAGCTGTGTGCTGCTTTGGGTCCATCTCCCCGCGCCTGCTCCGGAGCCCGCTGCATTGCTCTGCATTGCTGCATTGCTCCTGGCAGGGCTGCCTGCACACAGCCTGCCGTGGAGAAGCTCAGGGGTGCAGGAAGTCTTGCACCATGACTGTAGATGTGCTGCAGGATGTCCAGAGGAGACTCATGGCATTGTGGGGGTACCCACAGCATCCCCTGGTGCTCAGAACATGAATCCATAGCTCAGTGCCTCATATTCACCCCTGGTTTAAATCCTATCCAGGACTTTCTAGCTGCTGCAATGAAGGCAACAGGAGATCCTGTTAGGTCCCTATTGGGCCTGATGTCTCAGCCATGGTGACATGAAAGATGATGTGCCAAAGGCCTCAAGAGAGGATACTGGCGATGTCCCCAGCCTTGGGGACTCCTGACCTCCCTGCAGCACTGGGAGATGCTTGAGGCCTACACTGGAAAAGGCACCTGGCATCAACATAGCCCTCAGTTCTACAAGAACCACCCTGGGCAGTAGGTCCTGCTAGTCTGGGACATGAGGAACTTCATGTGCAGGGCTGGCAGAGACCTCTGCAAGAGCAAAAGGGATTTCAGCTCATAGCCCACCTCCCCCATTCAAGGATCTGAATCCTTGCCTTAGGAGCCAGGCAGGGGGTTGGGAACTTTTCCCTGAGTGAATTACAATCATCACCTTTCAAAAAAAAAAAATAACACAAAGCAGGTGGCTGAGCTCAAAGGTGGATAAATGCCCATCACAGAGCACCTGGCTGAAGCCAAGCACAAGCTTAACTTTGGACTCTTTGAAGTCAGCACATCCCTATGCTTTCTGTTGGTTTGGGACTTAAGCCCTCCGTGTGTACCTTCTACCAATGCCTGGGTAATTTATAGACATGTGAGGCTGTTCAGAAATTTTTTCTGTGAACCTCTTGCATGAACCCAGTCCAGCTGGTAGGGTCATGTTTGCCTCTCGTCCACAGCTCGGTAGAAACACTGTACAATATGAATCAACCCCAAGAGTAAATGCTAAGACTTCATATCCCAATCACAGACTGCATCTCTCAGGCATGCCATCCCCTGCTGCATGGCCACTTTACCCTACCTGACAGGCAGCCCATTGACTAACAGATGTGCACACCCCTTAATTACAGCACAGTGAATCCACTTAGTGCTGTTTTGTTAGAGATCTTGTCTATTGGAGGAGCTCAAGTGGTACTCACTCAGCTCAGCAGCCCAAGTCTCTGGATTTTCAGGCCCTTAATATTCACTCTGATCTGTTCATAAGTTATTCATGGAGAGTGGGAAATGCCTTACAAGAGAACTCACTCCAAACTGCGAGTGCTTCTGAGGCACCTTGCAATCTGCTTGCACAGGGAAAGGAGGGGAAAGTAATGAATAAATGATTGTTTACAAATTATTTACTTGTCTCCACTAATTTCCACATTGTTTACCTGGCAGCATGCTGAAGTCAGGAACAGTTAGAGAAGACTTCATCCTGGTGTATGAGGGGATGGAAGTTGAGCAGCATGGGGGGAAGGAAACCGATGAAGCAGAAGAGCAAGAAGCCAGCTTTGGCTGCCAGAATTGGCTGTTGAGTGTGGTCTTGCTTGGTCTTCACATTCCAGAAGAAATTGCTGCACAGGGATGTATTAACTTCCTAGGATGCATGGAGTCAAATCCAGAGCCATCCAAGCTGCTGAGGGTTGTAAAGTCCTTAAGAGGACAACACTCTGCAGAAGATGACCAAGCCTTCCTAGGAGCTCACTGTCTATTCCCATGGAGCCAGGACATTGTGGGGAAAACAAGGAAAAGGTCCTTGCTGTGAACTGTGCAGCAGAGTAAGACCTGGCAGAAAGGCTGAGCTGTTTTGGTATCAACAGTGTAAGGTCTGGGAATGTGGGAATGAAGATGCTTACAGATCACAGAATGTTACCCCAAAATGCAAATGGGAAATCTGCCCTGGGGCAAAATCACCCCAGCAGATCATGGCTACCTAAGGCAGGCAGCAGAATGAGCCTGTCCTCCTACTTAAAGCCATTTTAGGCTTCTTAGTCCTATCTCAAGCTAATTTCCCACAGTAAACCAGAGAATGAAAGTCACCATGAAGAGGAATGGGCAGTAGCAAAATTAGTGTGTGTGTGGGTGTCATTTGGAGGAGAAAAGGGCATTTGGCTATGTCAGGAGAGCAGGACAAGCTGGGAACTGGTCAGTCTCAGCTGGATTGATGTGTCTTCCAGACTTCCCCATGTTTCATTCCCCTCCTGTCGCTCAAGGATTTGTGAATTCCCTTTGGCTGAACATTCAGATCCTGTATCCTTTCACACTAGGTGCTAGAGCATCCTGGGAAACATAACTATGGAAGGAGGCACAAGACACCTGCAGAATGGAGGGGGAAATGCTTCCTGAAGCTTGAACCAGGACTGCCACCAGCTGCTGGCAACAGGGCTCAGGGCTCGGATAATGCAGATGCACCGTGTGTGATTAACTCACCCTGTAGGACAGTGACCCACAGGACACAGAGTGACGCTGTGAGTGAGGGACTGGTGAGGCTCACTGAAAGGACAGGTGCAAGTCAAATTACCCAGCTACAGGGCTGTTTTCATTAGCCAGCATGGAAACATGTACAAGATGGGATAGAATCATGCCAGCAAGACCCAGGAGCAGCCTGTCCCCAGCACTCACAGCTGCCTGTGCCGTGACCATACCCTGGGGACAGACAGCAGTGCCCAAGTCCTCAGGCTGCAGGAGACTGAACAGAGCTGCAGGCACACCAGGATGGGAGGGGGGATTTGGGATGTTCCCACTTGTAGCATGGAGAGAGAAAGCCGTCTGCAGACTGCAGGACACCTTTGGGACTTTGTCTCCTCCATTCCATCCCTGGTCTCAGCTACCCCTCACTGGGTAGCTGGGATCCCACCACTCCTCAAACTCCTCCATGCCCTGCCCTGCTTGGCACTGACCCTGTTCCCCACAGCCTTCCAGCTCATCACTCCCTGTGAGCAACCTGTAAATCATCCTTGTACACATATCTCCCTTGGCCTTGGGGAGAGGGAATTTATCCCTCTAGCTCAGCTGTCAGAGACCTCTAGCTGCCAGAAGTGATCAGGATGCTCTTAATTCATTGCAAAGGGTGCAGGGCTCCAGGGAAGGCTCCCATGCCTGCTTCCCTGCCAAACCTTTGGGGCATGCTTGCGCCCCAGCCATGGAAACTTTCTAGGAAAATTGCTCAGCCTGACTTAATTGCTGTGCTCCTGAATGAGGGCACATGAACCTGGTCACGAAGCAGAGAGGCAGGAGGGGACTGCAGGCAGAACATGAAGCTTGGGGGACTCTGGCGTGCTCAGAGTTGTGAGTATCTACATGGTGGAGACTCTCCCAGCTCCCTGGAAAGTCCTGAAGCATCCAGACCAACAAACAGCAGGCAGATGATTCAGGATTGCCCTAACCCTTGCCAGTGCCTTGTCAAGTCCCTCACAGAGGCATGAGCAACACATCCAGATGCAAACATCTGGCTGTGCAGCCCCTCTCATCATTGACCCAAGGAAATTGTGCAGCTGAGAAGGCAGGAGGGAGGAACATGTGGAAATCCCTGTAGGTGCCTTGCCCAGCGCATGGATCCAGCAGAGATGGGCTCACATCTGGGTGAGCTGACAGGGAGCTGGCAGCAGTGCACTTGCTCACACCAGTCCGCTGATCTCCCTCCAAAGCCCCCCCAGAGCATGCATCTCTGGTGTGAGATGAACACTGAGCAAATACCCCTGTTTTCCTGCCACAATTACCCTCTTTAACTTTTCAACTTATCA
Organism: Spizella passerina; assembly: GCA_013401375.1. NCBI lineage: Eukaryota > Metazoa > Chordata > Aves > Passeriformes > Passerellidae > Spizella > Spizella passerina. Next base: position 105,330 of record WBNQ01012001.1, read on the forward strand.
CCTGCACCAAGGTTTATAAAATTTTAAAGCTAATGGCGTTTCTAGTAATGATACTGCAGATGTACAAGCTGCATCCTGGGATTAATAAATTATAGGAGGCCAAGTAAATTGCAATGGGAAGGACAGCAGCTGCAGGATGGAAACAGATGGCTTCACGGTGCGCCACAGCTTGGTCTCAGTGCGGGCTGTGTTCCCAGAGCTGCCCTTTCTGTGGTGGCCCTGAAGAACACCTGGGCACACCTGAGGCTGCAAATCTCTGGAGCAGCAGCAAGTGCTGCAGCCAACATGAGGGTCTGTGCAGGTGGCTGAGTGCTGCTGTGGGACTGGGGCTACAGTGGCAGTCTGTGGGTCAGTAGGAGGAGAGTAGGAGACCTTGTCTTCTTTCTGCTGCTCACTGGGTTCTCACACAGGGGGAGCTCACAGCCTCCAGAGCTGACAGGATGCTTGGCAGCTTTCTTGAGGGGAGGTGGCTTGTGGTGTCATTTACTGCTGCATTTCTCCCAGAAAAGCTTTTTCTGCCTCTCTCCACCCCTGCACATGCACACAGACAGTTTGAAGAGTGGCTCATCCTACTCCTCTTCCCTTTGGCACTAGGCATGCAGATGTATGACAAGGATGCACAGGGGGCTGTGCCTCAGGTGCATGTTTGTGTCCTGTTGGTGTGACCAAAGGGGCCACCACAGATCAGTGCTTGGGCTCCTTCACACTGAGGGGCAGCACTGCCCCAGGTGAAGTCCAACCTTGCCGCATTTCCTGAGCTGTGGTTCCACCAAAGCTGATAGCACACTTGTCACATTCAGCAGGGTGACAGGACAGGGCTGTCTCTTTCCCAGACAAGGGACAGGTTAACAGAGCACCTGCGATTCCCAGCTCAATTAAAGTCACATACCCCCTGACTACTTCAGTGTTCCCCTTTCCCTGTGCCCAGGTTCACATCCCAAACTCATCCCGAGACAGGTTACTCCTGTCAGGGCATTTTCAGGGCTCCTCAAAAGCTGCTACAATCATGGCCTCAGGCATTAAAAAGCCTGGCCTGACCCTCACTACAGGACTGGGGTCTCAGCTACATATCTGCTGTCCCCTCTGATTTGTTGCCAGAAAAACTCAGTCCCAATGACATTGAAGGGATGCAAAGACACAGGTGGCAGAGGAGCCAGGACATACAGACAGGCAGTCCCTAAATCACCCTGTTCCCTGCTTCTCCTCATGAGAACAGCGTCCTCTCGTCAAAGGCATACACTGTGGAGCCTGCCTCTGTCATGGGGACCCCAGAGAGGCTGATTAAAGTGGGGACTTTCCTCCCAGAACTGTCAATGCCACCAGAGGTCCTCTGACAAGAATACAGATCTTCAGTAGGCAACCAGCCAACATGGCTCCATCTCTGAGGGATCCACTGCTCATGCACATCCACACCCTACACACACGGGGTCCAACCAGCCTCACCCCTCCTGCATGGTGGCAGCACCACAATACTCCATCCTGCTCCTTGCAGGCGTCCCTGGTCCAGATTGGGAATGTGCAAGAGGAATTCACCCTCCTCTGGTCCTGCTGCAGGGGTGGCAGGAATGCCAGAGGACCACGCTGCCCTCCTAAAAGGCCTTGAGAGGCTGGAGACAGGGCCCAACAGGAGCTTTATGGCATTCAGCAAGGAGAAGAGCAAAGCCCCACCCCTGGGGAGCAACAGCCCCCTGCACTGATGGCCACTCAGATGGAAAGGGCTGGAGATCCTGGTGGGCACCAAGCTGGATATTAGCCAGCAGTGTGCTCTTGCTGAAAAAGACTTACTCTGGGTTGGATTGCAGAAAGTGCTGGCAGCAGGTCAAGGCAGAATGTCCCTGTGCTCTACACAGCAGTGGTGAGGACACAGCTGGAGCCCTGTATCCAATTCTGGAATCCCAATAAAAGGGAGGTATAGAGTCTAACAAAGGGCCACAAGATGATGAAGGGATTGGTCCACCTCTCCTATGATGAAAAGATGGGAGAGACTTGTCCAGTGACAGGACAAGAAGCAATGGGCACAAACCAGAACATGGGACTCATTTTTTTATTGGCCAGGTGACCGGCCACAGGAGCAGATTGACCAAGGAGACTGTGGATTACTATCTTGGGATATACTCTAAGCCTCCTGGATGTGGTTCTTGCCAACCAGCTCTAGCTGGTTCGGCCCTGATTAAACAAAGTTTAGCTCTGGAGGTCTCTGAAAACATCTGCCATTCTGGGATTCTGTGAACAACTTTGGAGACGTTATAATTTTTGCATTACGTTACAAATTTTACATTTGTTACAACTTTTGCACTGTATTTTTTGGGTGCCTGCAGGTTGGAGGCTGACAGGGCTACACTCAGTTACCCAGCCAGGAGAACTTGGGCACTTCTGGAGACATGGCCAAGCCTTAGCAGAAGGGAAAATACATCCTCAAAACCTGTTTACATCCATGGGCCAAAGGAGCCCAGCAAGAGAGCAACACCTAGCACCAGCACTGGTGGGGTTCACTGCTTTGTCAGCACCCCCAAATACCAGCTAAGCTCAGGGTCCTCAGAGCATCCCCAGAGCAGAGCTGGGAGTGGGACAGGACAGCATTTCTCTTTGTCTGGAGAAAGTTTTGCTGCACTGGGTAACACCAGTGTAACTCCACTTTCTTCCACGGATTCATTGCCTCGTTCCAGAGCTATTGAGCAGGCGAATGTGTCCGAGAGCAGATGGATCCGCTAAGCGGCTCTTTCTTGCACATTATCTCATACAGTTTGGGTGCAATAAAACTTCCAGGCAGAACAAATCTTCAAGCTTGTGCCGTGCCTTATTTTTAGCTGCGAAGTACGTCTGTTTTAGAGCTCCTAATCCCCAGCTTGGTAGTAATTTATGGAGCAAGCTCTTGGCTCGCTTGGGCCAGAAGATTTGTAGTAAAACTTTTATAAGTTGCAGAGATAAATCCCATGGACTCTTGCAGTCTCGGGGGACTCTTTTCCAGAAGTATGTTTTGGTGAACACTCCCTCAGCATGGGAGTATGTTCAAGAGAGAAAGCATCAGATGGCTGAGAATAAACTACCCTGGGTGTCATCATGATCTGCAAATCACCTGGAAAGGGAAATCAGGGGAAGCCATGGATTCCCCAATCTTAGCCAGAATTTTGAGAGTACCTGCCCAGCAGGAGCTGCTTGCCCCACATTTAGGTCCTCCAAATAGTGTCTGGCAAACCCCAGGGATGAGCAACATTATCAGGCTATGCTAGGCAGTGAGATGCTTAAGACAAGCGTGGTGGTTCTGTCTTTAATGGGGTAATTGGTGTGATCTACCACTTGCATGTACATCACCATGGAGCTTTTAGCATGGACAAGGCTGTGGCTTAAGAACAGGGGCAGTAGCAAATGTCTGTTTCTCCACTGCCTTGCACTCCCTCAGGGAAGGAGTTTGCAGGATTCAGCAGTACTTTGTGCTTCAGTGGAGTAGGAGGATGAAAAAAGTCAAGGAGTAGAGAAGGCGAAAGGGATCAAGACACAGAACCCCAGAGCAGCCCCCTGCAGGTCCCAGTGGAACCATGGGCCCATAGCTGTGCTCCCAGCTCCCCTTCCACAGGCTATGTGTAGAACCAGACCTGGTTTTCTAGAAGCCCAGATGTTTTCTGGAGCTGCCAGCTCTCAGAGATGCCCTGTCCCTGAGCCCAACAGCTGGGGCAGGAGCTGCTGTGCAATGGTCATGGCACATCACAGCAGGGAGGACACTGATTTGCCATCCACATGCCATGCTGCAAAGGGCCGGTATTTGCTTTCAGATGTTCTTGGATTCACACAGACCCATATCCTTGAATACTTCATATTCCCAAGAGCACTTTTCCTGTAGAGAGGGAATATTTCCAGAAACGATAAAGGAAGGAAGGTCAAATCCAGAGAGGAGCTGCTGCAATTCTGCACAACTTCATAACCCAGGCAGGTACCAAGGTTAGCTGCAGCTGATGGGTAGATGATCTCCTGGTGTGCTGGCTCCTCCAAAAATGGAGCAGGCTTCTCTGTACTTCGCATAATGACTACGGAATCATAGAGGGGTTCAGGTTGGAAGGGACCCTAAAGCTCACCTTGTTTCAATCCCACTACTGTGGGCAGGGACATCTTCCACTAGAGCAGATTACTCAAAGCCCTGTCCCACCTGGCCTTGAACACTTACAAGGCTGGAGCACCCACAACTTATCCAGGCTCTTGACAACCCCCTGGTGCTGTTGCCTGCTGTTGTAGTGGGAAGGATGGGTATTTCTCAAAAGTTTCCCAGTAGCTGAATCAGGGATAAAGCTATCCCTACCCAAATTTAGTGCCTCTGTTTGGTGTTCTTTGGCAAATGCAGAGAGCAGAGTCTGTCCAACCACAAACTGTTGGGATCTGATGAGTCTGGGCTGATCAGGGGATGGCCCTAAGAGGTATCCTCACACAGTCCTCCTTCCAGAAATATAGATAGTCCAGTTTCTGGTGTCCACCAGGGATATTTTCCTGGGAGAAAAGTCACCCAGACACCATCTGGAACTTGGAAACATTGGAAAACCCCCTGTGCTTTCCTGTCTCTAGTGAACGGCGTCTGAACAAGGAATACCTGACAGATTATCAGCCACATCCTAAACAAACTTTTACCTTCTCAGTCTCCTGACTGCTGCTGGTCCCAAAAGCCTGCTGCTCCCTCTGCAGCTCACAGCCCACACGTCTTCTGCCCTGTCACCCTCCCCAGTCCCAGCCTCTTTCCCCATCCCTTGTAGGAGCAAAGTTGCTCTCCTGTCACACTGGAGAGGCTTCTGTCATTGTGGGCATCCTCTGCTCCCTCCACAGGGCTCTGAGGGGGCACTGGGCCGAGCAGATCCACCCTTCCAGAACCCACACGGTTTTTGCCAGCATGAAACTGGCAAAAACTTTCAGTCCCTCTCCCCAGTGTCATGCAGAGATCTGGCCTCTTGGTGCACAGGGTAAATTCTCAGTGAACAGGGCTTCCCACGCAGATCCCCAAAAGTTGACTTTGCTTTCTCATGTCTTTCCCCATTTTCAGCCTCATTTCCCTAGTGAATTAGCAGGATTCACACACCTGGAGCAAGGTGCACCCAGCCAGGATGGTCACCGCATCTCACCCACCATGGAGAAAGGAGATAAAACATTTCCTGAGCCAGCAGCAGGAATTGCAGCAGCTTCACTCAACCTGAGCAAGCCCTGGCCTGCTGCAGGGAGGGAGCACGGGGCAAGGTCTGAGAGGACCTGTGAAGAGAATTGTTGGGAAGCAGGTGTGCAGGCTCTGCTCTGCTCCTGCTGCTGTTGGTGTTGCTGCTCCTGCTCCCATTCCTTCTCCTTCTCCTACTCCTGTTCCTGCTTCTTCTCGTGCTCCTTCTCCTTCTCCTTCTCCTTCTCCTTCTCCTTCTCCTTCTCCTTCTCCTTCTCCTTCTCCTTCTCCTTCTCCTTCTCCTTCTCCTTCTCCTTCTCCTTCTCCTTCTCCTTCTCCTTCTCCTTTCTCCCGTTCCGGCTCCTGCTCTCGGCGGTCTGTGCTGCCCTCGCACGGCTGTTCTGGGAGCGCTGCAAGGATTCTCCAAAACGAGCGAAGGCACCCACCGACCCAGGCTGCGCTGATCGGCTGCCACCGAGGCTCTGGGACACCCCGAGGAGACGTGGATTCACACACCCCGAGCAGACGTGGATTTACCAACAATGATGTCTGCAGGGACCCCCGCCTCGGGGACACTCCGTGGCGGCTGCAGCCGGTGCTCTGCCCTGGGACAGTTCACACAGACCCCCAGTCAGGGACAGATGCATCCCCAAAGGAGAGATGCTTCCCCCTCTCCCACATCACCCCCTCATCCTGATTCCAAGAAAGAGGCCCAGACCAGCTTGCAGCAATGACCTGTATTCCAGGGACTTACTAGAGACAGTGGGTTTTGACATATTGCATAAATCTCTCTTTTCTGGTCACAGACTTCTCCATCTGCCCCATAGCTCCCCTCCTCCCCGTGTTTACAGCCCTACCATGCTGCTCCTGACACTGCAAGTGGCACCCTTTGCTGCACAGGTGTCATTTCTCATGGGGAGCAGGAGTGAACCCAGTGACACACAGCCAAACATCAGATTTTCCTGGTGCCACACGTGAATCCCCAGCCCAGAGCATCTCCCCCTGGTGCAGGGGTGGATATTGCTCCCTTTCTCATATGGGTGGTCTGTTCTCCTTTAGACCTGTCCTTGCTCAAGGGATGCTTGCTGTTAAATATTAAATTCCTCTGTTTTCCTGGTGCCTCTAGCTTCAAGACCTTCATCTTCTCGTGACCCTGTGCCACAGAGGTTATGCTGTTATCCTCTTTTGTTATGCTCCTTCTCTCCCAGGTGTCCCACTCTGCTTGGAGCCACACGGAGCAGCAACAGCAGCTTGAAACAAAATGGTCAAACAGGATGCTTTTCCCTTTTTCAAGATTGGAAAGCTGTTGCCTGAAGGAACTTCTTGGAGGATATACCAGCAAAATTCAAAACCCTGGTGAAGTTTTGAGTGAGGATGGGGTGTGGCTTGCCCCATCTCAGGAAATCTCTGTCTCAAAGAAAAAGAAAAAATCTCTGTGCTGTCTGCCTGTCCCTGAACACCAGTGCATTTCTGTTCTGTTTCTGGGACAATAATTACACCTGACACAGTCCACGCAGCATAGTTGTCCTTTCCACTGTACTTTTCCTGATTTTTCACTTCCAAAACTTAGGCTTTTCTGAGGCTTTTTGGGATTTTTTGCTCAGAATAAAAAAACTCCCAATAGATGTCCCCAATGTTCTGACTGTTTCAGGGTTCCATGTACCCCTGAGCAGTACTGGGCCCCTGAGATCCGGGGAACCAGGAGACCTGGAGCATGGAGGAGAGGTGCACCTGTCACCTTCTGCAGAACAAGCCATCACTACTTAAAGGGAGCTTGGCTTATAAAAAGAGGGAATTTTCACAAAGGCAGATAGTAATAGCATATGAAAGAATAATTTTAAACTAAAAGAGAGATTTTTATTAGATGTTAGAAAGAAATCTTCTTACTATGAGGGTGGTGAGGCACTGGCACAGGTTGCCCAGTGAAGCTGTAGATGTCCCACCCTTGGAAGTGTCCAAGGCCAGGCTGGATGAGCTTTGAGCCCCTGGCCTAGTGAAAGGTGACCTTGCCCAGGGCAGGGGGTGCTGCAATAAGGTCATCTTTAAAGTCTCTTTCACCCCAAACCATTCTGTGATTCTACGAGATCCCTGCCATTAGGTATCCCAGCGCTCTTTTCATTAAATGTGAGGAGCAGCATTTGGCCTTTTGAAGCCTGATGCTGCCCTCGCCCCTGCCATGACTTTCTCAGCAGTAAAAGTGGGGTCACACAACGCCCACAGAAGCTCCAGTTTGATAGGTCGGAGTTGCTGGGTCTCGGGTTTTTGGTTGTTAATTGCTGCCCTGAGATGCGTAGGATGTCTCTGTTTTGGCCTGTGTGTCTGAAGAGCGAGTCAGAGCTCTTCGGTCATGATGTTGTTTATGAATTTTTATCTATAAAATTTTCTTTCTGCCCAGCCAAGGTCAGCTCAGCAAGGCAGCCACAGGCACTCTGACTGCCCCTGAGGCGGAGTTGTCTTTTTATACTACAAACTACATTTATCATATTTACACTTAATTCCCAATCCCTATCACCTATGTTAGACAGTGCACTTCTATCCTAAACCAACCCCAAAGTTCCAACATCACAGCAGAAGATGGAGACCAAGAAGAAGAAGAAGAAGAAGAAAGGCTAGACATGCCCAAGTTCCTCCATCTTTTCCCCATAACCCCCCTACCAAAAATCCTAAAATCTACTTTTTCCCCCGTCATGATTTTATTATTATACTATTTAAACTTCTGTGACTTTCAGCTGCTCACACAAAGCTGGTAATTTGCTCAAAATCAAGCCCGCAGGTTCTCTGGGCTGTGTGCCAGGGTCTCCGAGCCCCTCGGCGGGGTCCTCGGCAGCTCTGGACACCCGGAGGGATGCACTGAGCTCCGACAGCTTGGTACTGAAGGTCCTGTGGGGCGGGTAAAGGACACAGAGCTGCCAACCCGCAGGTTTGCAGCAGTGCGGGAGCCCGGAGGAGGCGGATGCTGCCCGTGATGCGGAGCTCAGCCCCGCTCGGCAGCCGGGAGAGGGCAGCCGCAGCCCGAGCAGCGCGGCCGGGAGGAATTCTCGCATCCTCAGCCTGGCCGGGCGCTGCTCCCTCTTCCCCGCAGCCCAGCCCGAGCTGAGCACGCCGTGCCAGCCCGGGGGCGGCCGATCCCGCCGGGATGTGCACACATCAGCCCCGTGCCCGTCCCGAGGTGAGCGTCCTCCTTCAGCAAAACCACTGCGCGCTGATGGAGCCGGGATCCTGCAGGGCAGAGGGTTTTCATCACCAGGTTCTCAGTATCCCCATCTTATCCCTATTTCCCAGCTCTGTTGCGTGCTACCCCCATTCCAAAGGCGTGGATCTGGGCTTGTGAAGGGCAAGAGAAACGGGACTTTTTGTGTGAAACATCAAGACCGTTCCCATCCCATGTGAGCCACAAACCAGGAGCAGCCTCCAGGGGCAGTGCTTAAGGAGAAACCCCATCCTGCACAGATTCACAGATGTCAGCAGGTACCAGGAACGGCTGCATCAGCAGGATCAGCAGCATCTCAGCTCTGCTGGGATTTGCTGGAGAGATGAAGAGTTATTCTGCCGTGAGACTGAGGAGCAGGAACGTGACTGGTGTACTCCTGGGTCTGAACAACCAAAAGATAGCCTGCACACAGTCACTGAGGGCTGTGGGAAGCAGCCAAGTTTGCCCATGGCAGGGTCTCCTTGTATGGTGCCCAGGAGGTGACTCCATGGGCAGCATCCACATGCTGAGGGCTGGCACCAGGGAGATGCTGCCCAGAGCCAGGAGAGAAATCCACCCTCCGGAACATTCCCGTTTTCGCTTTGTAAATAAATTCTCATGTTCTTTGGGTTGTTTTTTTGCTTGCTATCTCATCCTGTAAATTTAATGCATTCAAAAAGTCATACTCAAATATTGCCATGGTCCTTCAGTGAATGTCTGCCTCAATTTTATTTTGGTAAAAAAACACGTCTTAGAAATTAAAGACGCCTAAATACAACAAACTCTTAAAATCATCCTTAAAAGGCAAATGTCTCTCTCCCCTTCATAGATTTAACTCTCTGTGACTCAAAACACTGTGTCAATGATTTCAGACCAAGTGTTGAGCCTTGTTTAGCAGGCTCCAGCACCCAGCTGCCTGTCCTGGGAGAAGGGCTGCCAAGTTGTCCATGGTTTCAGGAGCTGGCTGGCTTTCCCCTGTTTATCAGCTCACTAGCACTTTCTCCCTTTAATAGCAATGCAATCCAGCCAGCCATGTGACCCTGCGGGGACCAGGAGCCCTTTGAGGGCTGGGGAGGTTTTGTTTCATGTTCCCAGGTTGCTGGCTGGTGGTTTTGGACTGCACTCCCGAAATGCCAGCCCAGCCCTTGCTGCTGCCCGTCAGGCCCCGGCAGGAGGGCAGGCCCTGTAAACAGCCATGAGTGTAAGGCACCTCTCTGTGCTTCAATCCTCAGCTGAGAGCTTGCCCGTGTCTCTCAGCATGCAGTGCTTCACATGCTGCCTCCCAGCTGCTTGCAGTGCACAGTGGTGGAAGCAGCTGGGGTGGCTCAAGTCCCCAGAAAGGCATCTGTCCCCAGCCCCACATGGAGGTATTCCCAACCCTCAGCAGCCTCCAAACCTTAAACTCCACCCTTAAAGCAGCCATAGTCGCTGCTGTGGTATCCTCTCTGGGGTGAGGGCCTGCCACAGCAGCAGGGGTGGAACAGGCTCTGTGAAGCTGAGGGCCACAGGCAACAAAAAACTGGGGTCCAAAGAGTGAGCCCATGCTCTGAGCACTGCAGTGGCAGCTGGGCTGTGCTCCCCACTTCTCCTTTCAAGGTGAGGTGGATGAAAGTCCCTGGAGCAGCAGCAGTGCAGACCTCGGGCAATGCTCACTGCTGTTTTGCAGAGTGGAAGTGAAGAGCCAGAGAAGATGTAGCCAGACTGGGACGTCCAGGTGTTAGCACAGGTACTGACTGTGATATGGCATTGGTTTGGGCATCCATCAGCAATTTGTCTATGGCACAGGGTCATGAGAAGATGAAGGTCCTGAGGCTAGAGACACCAAGGAAAATAGAGAAATTTAATACTTAACAGTGTGTCTGGACACATCTGGGAGAAGCCACCCCATCTCGAACAGGATGATTTTTGCACAGCACTGAGCCTCCTGCCTTTTGCTCCAGGACAGGATTGCTCCCAGCTGCAGGATAGTGTGATAGTTCTGATGGTGTGAATCAGAGCAGAGCAGGGCTGGAGGGCAAGCGCTGCAGCACTTGGGGTTTTTGCTACCTTCATTTCACAATGTGGGCAGCCCAAGCTGTGACCATAATAAATACAGTGACAGCCAGGGAGCAGAGCTCTCTGGTTTCCTGTACACCTCAGGCTGGCCAGGGTAAACACACAACAAGCCTGCACTTCAGACGGGGCCATGCCCACAGCACATCAGCCAGAGCCTGGACACATGCCAAGCCAGCCAGAGCAAAGCCACTGAGCAGGAGGCTTCACAGGGCAAGTCCCACACAAGGCAAATACACTGGTGCTGAAGGGCACAGCCCCATTGCCCCAAGATGCCTTCATCCAGCAGGCACCTGCACCTCTGGAATGATCACCTGTGTCTCTGGGATGTCAGGGACAGTCACTGGGGTTGGGTTACAGGACATGTGTGTGCCCCATCCTTGCCCAGGCTGCAGGGTTGTAGAGGATCCTCAGACAGGCAGCTCTGAAATGGGTACTGGGAGAGGCTTCACACCATCAGCCAGGCCTGCTCATGAGGAGACACACACTGTGGCAGTCCCCTCTGCACAGAAACCATGACAGGACACCCCAGATTTCAGATGCACTCATCTCCAGTCCCCATAGTCCTCTTCCATCCATTCATCTGCTCCCCTCACATCACACAGGCAGAAATCCAGCGAGCGCTAACTCAGCCAGCAGGGCTGAGGACCAGCGTCCCCTTTCCTCAGCACATCACCATGACAGGGCACCTGCACATCAGCATGACACCTCTCACTTCAAGTCTGGCCCAGCTCCAGGTCTTGAGCTCATGATCCCAAACCTCTCAATCTCCTCACCCAGCCCAGCACATGGGAGCCCAGCTCATGGATGTGACCAACTTCCTTCTGGCAAAGATCTCAGGACATCCCTAAGCACACAGCAGCAGCAAGGCACGCAAAGCTGCGGACAGGGAGGGAGGGCAGCACACAGCTCTTATGTGATGGCCCAGTTCAGCTTGTCCTGCATGGGTTTGTGGTAGTGTAATTCAACCCCCAGATGTCTGCTCACATGTCTAAGACTTGATCTGCCTGGACAAGAGCTGTCAGCTTCCTCTCTGCTCAAGAGGAAAGGGAAAGAGACTCTACGGTCCCTAAATTCTGTCCTTTCGGGCTGCTGAGAAGGAGACCAGCTGTAGGACAGGATGCTGCAGGCAGCCTGAACATGTCCTTTTGCCATAGCAGAAAGAAGCAGTAGGGAGGTGCGTGGAGCCAATGGTTCTCATCTGAGCCTGAGGATGGAGCAGAGGAAGAGCTGCAATGTCAGAGCTGCCCCGTGCTCCAAGGACCTCCTGGTGGATGCAGCCCCATCAAGTGCCCTGCTCATCCATCAGACCCCGCATCACTGTCAAACCTCCTCCTCCTTCACCCAAGACTGCAGCTCTCTAGCTCTGCTCAGAGCTGGTAGCCCAACAACAGTCCAGATCCCCACTACATCCCTGCTCCCAGCACGCCGCTGACAGCGCCAGCGCCAGCCCCGTGCACAGACACCCCTCCGAATCAGGTTCTGCTCTCAGATTCCCACTCCCAAGGGTGGCCCGGGCCCGGCAGAGCTGGGGTTTCCCCAGATGCTGGGCTCGGCTCTGCAGCGCGGCAGCGGCGGAGAAAGCAGCGTGTGGCGGCCGGCCAGCGGTGGCGCCGAGCAGCCCGGCTCCCGGTGCGCCGCAGCACCACGAGCAGGCACGTGGCAAAGCTCAGGGGCTGCTCCCGGGGGAGCGCCCAGGGCCAAATGCGTGCTGCAGCCCGTCCAACTCCGCTCCTTCCACAGGAGCTGGCCGGTCCTGGAGGATGCTCAGTGTCCCTCAGCTCGCGCAGGATGCAGAGAGCAGAGCAGTATCGGGAGATGGAAAGGGGAAAGTTCGGAGCTGGATGAAGGAAACCTCTCTCTGCCCAGGACCAGCCTATTCTACATCCCCAGGCTCCCAAAATCCACATGAGCCACCAGCTGAGGGAAGATGTGAGCAGGCTGGTGGAACCAGAATTCACCTGCAAAGCACCTGAAAGGCCACGCGAGCTGGCTCAAGGAGGGACATCCCCAGCCTTGGCACATCCCCAGCTCTCCTAGTGCAGCTGAGATGGTGATGGCCACGTGTGGCTGCTGAGGCAGCTTCAGTCGCAAGCAGATGTGCCACAGTGGGCTATGCCCTGGGTGATGTGGGCACCAAGCCTCAGCCATGGCTGAGCTCAACACTCACAGTGCAGCCAGGAGCCAGTACAGGAACTGCTCACCCCACACACAGCCTCCACCTCTCCCAGAGTCTGATACGGTGGGGTTGAGCTGGGATGAAGGAAAACACGAGTTTGTTATCATATGGATGCTCAGGAGGTGGGACAGCTCATGGGTGTGTTTTTGTGGTGTTGAAGAGATAGGATTGGACAACAGAAGCTAGTCTTTTGTTATTCAAAGTTCAGGAGCTCAGGGATGTGCCTGGATGTGGCAAGGATCAGTTTGTCACTGTAAGGTTGCAGAAGGACCCTGTGACCCTGTTCACTTCTGCCAGCCTAGAAAGCCTTCTGTTTTTGCAGGGGAAGTGCTGCATGGGTGCTGCACACACCTGGAATATGTGGCCATTATCTGTGGCAGAGACAATGTGGGGAGGGAAACACTGGGTGCATCCCAGGGCTCCAGCAGTGCCAGCCTTGATGGCATCAGATGGGGAAACCCCAAAGGATACCTGGCCTCAGGTGCCGCCAGAGAGGAAAGCTTCACCAGCTGGCTTCCTGTTACACACTTCCAGCAAATCTTCTTCCTCTTAAGAATTTTCACTGCAATAAAATATCAAACCAAACCCATTTCCAAGGGAAAGCAGCTTGGGTGGTGGATGTGTCCTGCAAAAGAGGGATGCAAGCACACACCACAAGCTGCGAGGAGGAACGAGCCTTTTCTTCAACTCAGGGACACAATCCCCAGGGCCAGATTTTACCCTGCATGCTCCCCACCAAATAAACCACCACAATAATAAACCCCAAAGAAATGGCCAGCCCAGGGGCAAGGGAAACTGAGTCACAGCAGGACCTGCCTGCCTGCACTCCTCCGGGATGCAGGGATGGGGGCAGGCACGGTTGGTGAATGCTGACCCCCGAGAGCACCGGAGAGGGCTGTGCATCCTCGGGGGCGTTCCTGAGCCTCGGGGGGACACCCGCGCTCCGGAGAGCACCGCATACCAGTGCGCCACGGTGGGATCCCCATGCCAGCGCTCCGGCCGGACTGACACGGTGGGGAGCACCGCGAATCCCGGGCCAGCGGTGGGCGCGGGATTCGCATCCCTCCCGGTCCCGGGGGGCGGCTCACAGGCAGGAAGCGTCCCGGGGTGGTGGCGGCAGATTGGCAGAGCCCTGCTCCAATGGAGCGGCGGCGGCAGCCCCGGCGGCTTCGCACCGCCTGCGCTACCGGCCCCAGCCAGCCCGGTGCGGGCGCCCCGCTCCCGCTCCGCTCCCGCTCCGATAGCGCCATGGACACATAGCCGCGGCGCCACGCAGGAAGGTAGGGAACACTCTCCGGTCCCCAGCCCCCGAGGGGAACGAGCGGCCGCCGTCCCGACTTCGCGGGGAGGGACGCGCGGCTGCGGTCAGGCAGCTCCCGGAGCTGCTTGCTGCCCGGGCGGAGAAAGTTGTGCGGGTGTGTGTGTGGATGTCTGTGTCTGTGTCTGTGTCTGTGTCTGTGTCTGTGTTGCCCCCTCGCAAAGCAGCTGCCAGGGACTTGCCCTCCCGGCTGCTCGTGAGTTCCCAGTGCTGCTCCCCCTTCTCCGCCCTCCGCGCCTCCGCCTTGCCCGGAGATGCTCGGGGTTTGATGTTCCTGGGCTGGCATGTTTGAGCCCCTTCCCCAGCCTCCACAGACCACTCCCTACCATTCCCGATTTGGACACCCCTACTGTGTCTGAAGGGAGTTTCCTGGAATGCCAGGCAAAGCCTCCCCCCTGGCAGGGCCCCCTCTTCTCCTGGGGGGTCCAGGGAAAAGCTGCTCCCAATTAGGAGAGGCGCTGAGAGAGGCGCTTTCCCATGCGCGGACGCTGGCAATGCTCTGCCTGCCTTGTCCCTCCTTGCCCCGGGATGCTGTGTCAATCCCAGCTTCTCTGTCCGTGCCAGCCCCATGAGTGGCCAGCCCTGGGCTGTGCCTACCACCACCCTCACCGACAGGCTGTGTCACCCACCAAGTCCCCTTCAAGCTCTGCCTCTGGGCTGGTGAAGACTGTCAGAGGTGTCCAAGGCGCTGAGCTTGGCTTGGACATCTCTGTCAGCAACTCTGACCCCACTGTGATGGGGCCTGAGGGTACCTTGTGCCTGGTCCCCATGGATGGGAAGAAGCCCGGTGCTGCAGCAGCTCACAGATGTGTTTTCATGCACACAAAATGGTGTTGGACTGGGTGGCATAGCCAGAGCTGAGACTTCTGGGGCTGCCCAAGCTCCTTGTGTGCCAGGAGGTGGCTGCCCCACGTCTGGCTGTTGTGTTTGCAGGAGGAGGTGGCGTGTTTGCACTCTACCTGTTTACAGGAGGGCAGGTCACAGCTAGGTTACAGCGTGTGCAGTGACATGAGGCACACATCATCCCAGCCTGGCACAGGGAAAGGGTCTTCACAGGGAGCTGGGAGCTGGTGGAGGATCTCCTGTGGTAGGGACAAGGATGAGATATGGCCACAATGCCCCCTCATCACCTATACACCCTCTGCCCCACCAACCTGGCACTTTTTGGGTAATATGTGCTCTCCTGAGAGCTGCAAACTGAGCATGACAGCCAAAATGGGACTGGAAGTGGGGCACAGGGTCAAACTGGTGACAGCAGGGCTGTTCTCAGGGCTGGATGTCACCAGCAGTGGGTGAACAGGATATGTGGGGTTCAGTGGGGTGGTGGGGAGGGCAGCTAATGGCAGAGCTGGAGGGTGCAGCTAATGGCAGAGCCTGCAGGAAGGTGGAAGAAAAGCAGCTCTGGTCTTGTGCTTCCTATTCCAGGAAGATGAACCTCACAGGGAGGGGAAAACTTGACTTGATTTTATCTAATAAGCCACTTTTTCCCTGTCCCAGCAAGCTGTCCCGGCGGCGGGGGGAGGAGGATGCTTGGCCGGTGCAGGCCCTGTTTGTGAGGGATGAATGAATGACTCACGGTGCACTAAGTCTCTGCGCTGTTCTCGTCGTGGCAGCAGCAGCAGTTCCCCTTTGCAGCTGCTGGGCTTATCAGAAGCTGCCATGCTGGGTGGGCACCGAGGTGGCCCCACAGCTCACACATGAAGGTGTCCTGCCTCTCCTGCCCCTCTCACAGAGCTCACCTGGACCATCCTGAGTGGGGAAACCCTCACGGATGGCCACAGTGCGTGACATCCTCACCTGCCATGAACTAGCTGAGCACTCAGTTTAAACCCTTTATTTCCACCCTGCTCTTGTTCAAAGGCAACTCCAGGCTCTTCCTGCTCACACAGGCCTCAACCTCCCTCTGGTTTCCTGCCGAATGCGTTCCTGGAGAGCTTATTCCCCTGTGGGTTTGTGCCAACATTGTGCTTTTAGTTCAAGACCTCTTCTCCCTCTCCGGTGTTTACCCTGCTATATTTATAGCTTCCTCGTTAAGCTGAGCAAGCCAAGGGATTCTTGCCTCCCCTTCTCCCGCGGGTTTGGCTCTGGAGGAAAACCCCTTGCGAGATGCTTCCCGCGGGAGGGGCAGGTGCCGGCTTGTGCCTCTGCTTTTCTCCCTTTGGAAAATTTCTGCATCTCTCACAGTTTGTTTCCCCTCCTCTTGTTTAGGCATGAAAGAGGGTGGCTCTGCCCCTGCCCAAGATACAGCCAAGCGCAGAGCTTGGATGGTATGAGAGCTCTTCCCTATAGGCAACACACAGGATCTTCAGCAGCATTTGGGATGCTGATACAATGCCAGCATAAGGGATTAGCCCTGGGATGTCTGAGTTGGCTTGCTGGGATGTTTAGAGAGTTTTTGGTTTTTCTAAGTGTTCCTGTGGTTACCACAGCATCGCATGTGTGAAAATCACCAAATCTCTCTGGCCGGGGATGCCATGACCTTATGACCTGAGTTTCTACCAGCAAATCTCTCTGCACCTCCCAGTGATGGTTTTCTTCTCCCATCCAGGTTATGAAGGTGGGGAAGGGCAGATGCCTTGCAGTTGTGGTTGAGTCTTCCCCAACAGCCAGATTCCCATGGACCATTTCCATGAAAAAAGGAAAATTCCTCTGGAGATTAGTAGCAGGTTTGCAGAGATCAGTGTGTAATTAGGAATTGTCTCTCAAGTTTGACTGCTTCCCAGGTCTCTGAGTCACCCTGGCATGGCAGTGGAATGGGGTGAGCTTTGGGCTCTTTTTGGAGGTCACAGCACCTGCAGCCCCTGGAGCATCTGCCAAGCTCTCCAGTACAGGTGGATGGCTGGGATGGGCTGGAAGGTGCAATTCCTTCCCTCTAATGGTACGAGTCTGGGACGTGGCAAAAACAAACTCCTTCTACTCTTTGTTTGAGTTGGGGGCATCCAGGAAAAAAGAGACAAGAAATCTGCCAAGACCTGATTTGCCTCTGTATTACCAGGACTGCTCACTGAGGTCACATTGGTCACATCTGACCAGCACAGCTTGGGCTTGCTGCAGCGGGCATTGATCATTGCTGAAAAGGCTCTTGAGGAATTTTGGAAGAGTCTGGGCAGGGGAAGATCACATCCACCTGCTCATAACATGTTTCCTAAAGATTCTTTTGGAGAGGACAAGGAGGCTGGAGATCTGACAGGTTGGACATGGGGCTGTCCCATGCAGGTGGCGGTGGCCTGCATGCAGGCAAGACTGCATTGGCCAGGAGAAGGGAGGATGCTGAAAGCACTTTGGAAATCAGCCTGGGGCTCCCCAGAGGCTGCTCAGCTCTGGTCCATTCCTCTCAGTACAGAGAGGGCCAAAATAGAAACTGCCTAATGAAAATTGTTATGGAGCCGCAGAGATTGCCGTATAGGGAGAGGTGGGAAAGTTCAGGGCTCCGTCATCTAATGAAATCCTTATGGTGGAAGTAAAATCATTTGGGCATCTTCTGGTTTATTTCACCTCCCAAAGTGAAAACAAGGCATGCCAACCCTTGTTGAGGAGCCAGCGCTGATGACACACTGAGGGGAAGAAGGGAAGGAAGAAGCTTCCAGCTTTGGTGGACCATCCTCTCTGCAGCTGTTTGGGGAGGGTCTTCTGACCCATTAACTTTGAGGAGTGTTGTGCTCAGCTGTAGCTAAGTATTGTCTCACCTTGGGGAGCTCCAGACAGGGCTCAGGGCTGCTGCCTGCCGTCCTGCTGGCAGCCTGAGGGGTGTGGATGTGCTCACAGAAGAGCACGTGGAGGCACTAGGGCTGGCACGGCATCCCTGGAGCCCCCGGGCTGGCGTGGCTCTGCCTGTCAAGCTGTTTCCTTTGCCTTCCTGTGCTTTCACCATCCCCTTCCTTTGGGACAGAAGGCTTTCATCCTAGCCAGACCAATAGTCCCACTGGCACATCACCAGTCCCTTTTTGATGAAGGTTGGCATGGGCATCGGTCCCTTTTGAATTCAGTAACATCATGAAAAGCACAGTTCAGCCCTTACCTTCCTGCAAAAATAGAGGGAAAACCAGAAAGGGCTGTCATGAAGGGTCTTCATTGTGGTCCAGCCCAGTGCCGTGCCAGTGTTGTGACAGAGCTCACAACAGCTGTGCTGCAACAGCCCTGCCAAGGTCTCCAGGGACGGCCCGGCCCAGTGGCCCAGAGTGGTTTTTCACAAGCCGCTGTCACGCAGGGTGTCCGGGCCAGCTGGCACCTCTCCAGACTTCCTCACAGGGCCAGGGCCAGCCCCCGGCTGCTGGGGAGGTCTGCAGGAGTCTTTGCTTTCCATGAGTTTTGCCTGAGGCCTCAAGGCTTAGGAGGAGCTGGTGGACCCAACCAGCTATTGCTCCATCCTTGTCTTGCAAGGGCCAACACGCAACCCCGGGGGTTCCTCAGTGCTTTGGCTGCTTTTGATTGTTTCAGCTCCTGCAAGGCTCCCGCTGGGCTGTTTCATGGCCCCCTTGAGGCTGCTCCACCCCATCCTGGCTTTGAGTTTTGCAGCTCCATGGCTGGAGCATGGCTGTGCCAGGGGAGGCATCCGTTTTCTCTGGCCTCCCTGATCCTGGAGCCTAGCTCCATTTCCCCTCTCCAGCTGGGACTGTGCCCACAGTCCTTGCACCCCAGCATACAAAAAACAGTGCACATAGTAAGGAAGACGAGTGCCTCCATTTCCTGTGCTGGCACAGGGAGCAGTCAGTGTGAGGGACTGGTCTCTCAGAGTATCTTGTTGACACAGCTCTTGATCTGCTGTGCATCCGCATTCCTCCTTCCCAGCTTTTTCCAGATATGCACTGGGTTCTCTGACAGGTTCTGAAGCTGTCTGGTTTGCCCTGGAGATGCCATGAAGAGCTCTGAGCTCTCAAGGCACTGAGGCTTGGGCTCGGAGTGGTCCAGGAGGATGGTGAGATGCCCAAGCTCACATTGGAGCAGCAGTGGTGCTTACACTGTGCCTGGTGATGGAGCAATGAAGGACTTGAGCGAGGCAAGGTCTGTGGGGAAGCAACCCTGGGGTGCTACTCTGAGAATAGGATGGTGCTGGGGCAGCATGTCCTGCTGCATCCCCAAACTTTGTCCCCATGAGACATGTCCCCAGTAGGGTGCTTGATGGTGAGCTCTGCATGGAGAACTTTCTTCCTCCAGTGCCTGGAAAGGTTTCTGAGAGGTTTTTTCACCTATTTTCCCCACCTATCAAGGGCAGAAGCACTGTGCAGCAGCATTTAACCCTACAAAGATATGTGGGAGATCTCACATTGCTGCTGGTGATGTGGCTGCTGCATCTCCATCAGCGCAGCATTTCAGGGATGGCAGCAAATGCCTCTCTGCCATCCCTCACCACAACCAGAGGAGGGTGGAGCAGAGCCAGAGGCAGCATTTGCGGCCAGCTCTATGAATTTCCAATTACCAGCTCGCCTTGCCACTGTGTGAGAGGTTCCTGCACCTAATTTTTGGTGAAACGATCCATTTTTCTCAGTAATTTAATAGCGTGGGCAGGCTGCTTGCTGTCGGGGAGCCAGCAGCGAGCACGGAGGAGCCTGTGTGCCGGGCTGCCGGCCGTAACCACCTTCCCTGGGCGACACAGGAATGCTGACCTAATAGAAAAGACATTTAAAGAGGAGTTTTGGAAAGCAGCGCAGCTCAGATTCGGCTCATGCGCATGGCTGCTGATTGAAACAGGGCCTCTCCACGCTCCAGCAGGTCCTGGGCACCAGCATGGGCAGTGGGGGCATCCCTGATGGGACACAGGCACCAGGGCACAAGCCATGCCAGCCATCAGCTGGCACAGTAGTTGCTTTATTTTCCGGGAAAAAAAGTTGCTCCGGGGGGGAGCCCGTCCCAAGTTGTGAACTGAGGCTGGGTTCAGCGCCCGGTTGCGGTTCTCCCAGGCTGGAAAAGCCGTCGCGTTTTGCTCTTGACATTTTCCAAATGAGATGTTTTGATTTATTCTTTCTTTCTTTCTTTCTTTTTTCTTTTTTTTTTTTTTTCCAATTTATTTTATTCCCTGCCCCAAGGTAATGTTTGGAAGACAAATTTAGCTCGATTTAACTCAAACCTTTTTTTAAAAAGTAAAACCACTGAAAACTAAACAAGGCCTATCATTTAGAACAAAATGTTTTGGTTTTCATTTTCCTTTTGGCATGAAAAACACAAACTTCTTTTTTTTTCATTTTCCTCTTGACCTACAAACAATTTTACTGTTTTCTTTTCTCCTCCTTGTTCATTCCCAAGACCACATTGTGCATTGTGGCCAGGGAACAGGCGAGCCCTGGTGCTGTTCCCAGTGGGATGGGGGTCCCGGGGTGGATGCTTTCCTGTGGAGACCAGAGGAATCTTGCAGAATCAGGCAGGAGCCACTCTCCCTGCTGCCAACACTGACTCAGCTGGGAGCTCCTTGTGGAAAAGGGAGGCCCCTGGCTGTGGGTCTGTTCCAGCTCTCTCAGGGGGATGTGAACCCCTGGCCAGGGCAGAGCTGTGCTGCGGGTGCTGTGCTCTGCTGCTGGGCATCCCTACCAAGAAGGGCGAGCTCTGGCATTGCCTTCTCTCCTTGTTTATTCAGGTTTAAAATTAATCTGACCTTCCCCTGCTCAGGCTTGTGCAAACATGGCATGTCCGTGGGCAGGGAGCTCTGGCCAGCCTGAGGGGAGTCCTCTCTGTACCCAGCTTGTGGCGTTACTGTCCCCTGTGGATGAGGTCCCTATGAGGATCCGGGTGCTGGGGGGTGGTGGGGCTCCCTCCTGGCAAAGGCAGCTCTGGCGTCCATCAGCGCACGGTTAATCCTCCGGTGCGAGCTGCCAGAGGATTGAGGGCCTGGATCAGGCGTCTCCGAGCTGGACCAGGAGTGGCTGCAATGCTTCCATCCCGGGCAGGCGCCTGTGTACGAGAGCCAGCGATTGTTTCCCCAGCCTTGAGCCCCTCTGCTCCCCACCAGCCCAGCCCTGCATCTTCCACCCTTTGCCAAATCCCAGTTCCCCGCTCTGCCCCAGCCTCACCGGGAGTCAGCCGGGCAGGGAGCAGGGAAGGGGCGATGGGGAGCAGCACCGCCGCCAGACCTGGTGCAGGAGCAAGCACCCGGCTCTTCCAACACCTGATTTTATTTTACTCCCCTCTCAGTGCCTCGCTGCATACCACAGCCGTGCTTTTTATAGCCCCCAGCTGCAGCCTCGGCGTGCTCTCAGCCAGCTCCCCGCCGCAGCCCTGCTCGCTCCATGCCAGCAGCCCCGGCCAGGCAGGGGGGATGGACAGCATTCCCGGGTCCCTGTGGCGGTTCAGGGAGCGGAGAGCATGGGCTGCGGAGGAAGGCAGATCATTAAACCCTAACCCGGAGCCACGCTCCCGTGCCGGCGGAGGCGCTCCCGGAGCCGCATGAGTCACCCCCCATCGCAGCCGGCACGTGCCGTGTGACAGGTCGAGGCCGAGCGCTGGTGGCCCGTCCCTCGCTGTCCCCTCTGCCGCTCCCAGGCAGCCCGAGACACCAGCTCCTTGCATGAGCCAGCTGGCTCTGCCGTGGAGGGGGTGCTGTGTCGGCGAGAGGGGCACCCCCTCCATCCCCTGCACCCCCTCCATCCTCTCCATCCCCTCCATCCCCTCCATCCCCGCCATCCCTTCCACCCCTTCCACCCCCTCCATCCCCTCCATCCTCTCGATCCCCGATTGCCCCCCAGCCTCTGGCGGGTTTACAGGGAGATTAGAGGTTCCTGTCCACTCCCCGGCAGCGCTTTTACGAGCATCTGGGGCTCGCTGCTGCGTTTCCACTTCTCACAGCCACTTCCACAGCTGGGATGCTGCTATGGTATCCGGAGCGAGGAGGAGGAGATGAGGTATGAGGCTGTGCTGCCTGCCGGGAGCACCCCTTTGCTGGGCTGCGGTGGGGTTTGCAGAGCCGGGGCGGCCGGCCGGCGGGCTGGGAGCGAGCATCCTCGCTGGGAAGCGGCGGGGGGGCCCGGCGCCTCGCTCCCCGGGCTTTCTCCAGACGTGATTTCACCACCGCGGGGAGGGAGCGCGGCCAAGGGACAGGCCCTGCTCGCCCCGCCGGCACCCGGTTCGCTTGCCGGGGCCTTACTCACTTGGGCCGTGCCTGGGGATGCCATGTGCCTCAGGACCCCGCGGGGCAGGGGCTTGGAGAGCCTGGCCAGGCAAAGGGAGACGGATGGGGGCGGGAATGGATGGGGGATGGGGCCCTTCCAGGCTCCCAGCACAAAGTCCCCTCCTTACCAAGTGGGGAAGGGGGGCAGAAGGCAGTGGTGAAGCCAGATGTGCGCTGGGCATCTCCAGCTGTGCAGGTGGGCCGGGATGGAGCCACCCTCCATCGCTGAACTGATGCCTGCAACTGCTTCCCAGCCTCCTGCTGTGACTTTCCAGAGCCAGACATGGCAGCATGGAGAGAGAAGCGATGCTGTGGAGAGGCAGCATCCTGCTTCAGGGATGGATTTGGGGAGGTAGTCCAAGGAGAGTCCACAGGCTTGTGAGGTCCCTGGGAATGGGAGGAGCCCCATGGGATCCTGCCATGTCCCCTTTATTTTGGATGGGCACAAGGTGTTGGGTGCCTGTGAATAATTTGAAGTCTTGACCAAAAGACCATCCAGCTTATTTTACTTTCAGCAGGGAGGCAGGGAGAGGCCAACCAGTGGAGTACCGTGGTGCTGCCAAGCAGCTGGGGCCTGCCAGCCTTGGCTCCATGCAGGCAGGGCAGTGGACAAGAGAAAGCAGAGAGTTGTGGGGATGACACTGAAGGGATGTGCAGGGGTGGATATTACAGAAGCACAGCTGTAATGTCGACCCAATATGGGTCGACATTACAGGGGTCCCTCCCAAATCTTCTCCCTCCTGGAGACAATGAGTTTCAGTCCATGAGGGATGAGGTCTCACTGATAGCACCTCAGCCCTTGGGTGAGCTGGGGGGGCTGTGGGAAGGGGGAGCTGCTCATGCTGCCGGCCAGGTGCCGAGCATGACGGGAGAGGGGAAAGCCTCGGAGACTCATTCTGAAACAAGGCTGCCCTTTTCTTCTACTTTACGACTGCATTTTAATATCCACAAACATCCCGCCCTCCCCGGGCTGCTGCCAGCAGAGCCTGCATCGCCTGCGCCTGGCCTGCCGAGAAACCCTGGCCAAACCCTGGGCCCCAGCGCAGGGGAGAGGATTATTTTTCCCCCCTCGTTTTTTTTGGTTTTTTTTTTTTTGTGAGATATGTTTTCTATAGCTCTAATTGGACGGGCTTGAGCCCCAGCCAAGGCAAACACACCTGGGGGAGCCTCACTTTACAGACCCCATCTGCTGTGTCGGGGGCTCTGCTCCCCACACAGCCGCTGCCTGGCCCCTTTATAGGGGAGGGGGCTGCTGGGGTTGGGGGGGTAGGACCGCTCCCACGCCAAACCACTGAGCAGCCTCCGTGGAGGAGGAGAACCCAGCGAGGCGGCGCAGGGAGATGGTGCAGAGGCAGCGGGGGCACCCGGCAGAGCCCTGTCCCACAGCAAGATTCCAGCCCGGCGTGGAGCTGAGGTATCTCTCCCCTGCCAGTGCTGCTGTGGTGGCACAGGGCTCTGTGCCCACCAGGGTGGGATGCTGTGGGTGGGAGATGCAGCAGGTACCAGCAATGTTTTGCCCTCCCTGGCGTGAAGTACAGCATGTTCATCAAGGGGTTGCAGTCCCCAAAATCTGCGTGTGCCCAGGGAGGGAGGATGTGGGGGTGCCCCAGCACGCTGGGTTGTGTTTTGGGCTACAGGGCCACCTACCCCGTGAAACCCATTCAGGGGCTGTTGTGGACAGCAGACAAGGGACATCAGCATGCCAGGCTACTCCAGTGGCTTGCATTGACATCCAAATCCATGCTGGACTGAGCTTTAGGTGCTTCTTCCTGCAACTGTTGGCTTTTTGTGGGGCTTTTTAGCTGGGCTCTTCCCCTTCCAGTTGTTTCAGGATCTACCTCCCATTACCAGTGGGCAGAGCAGTGCTGGCACCCTTATGCCAGGGTGTCATGGGCTTCACCTCATATCTGTACTTAGCCCAAGCCAAGAGAGCTGTTGGGGGTCTCTGGTTCATCTCCTCTGGGGCCAGGGTGCAAACCCTGACAGGACAATGTGTGCCAGGAGCAACAGCACACTCAGGGGACACCCAGCACTTGGCTCATCCTGGAGTCCATTTTTTCCTCCCTTCCACACACCATCTAACAGGGGTGTGCTCGGCACAGTGTCGTGCGCGTACTCCATCCTTGGGGATGTATCAGCACACCATCCCTTCCTTCTCCACCTGCCCTGGCGCACCAGCAGCACCAAAGAGGCATCACCGCTGCAAAAAGCGCTCCTGGTGCTCGAGGTGCCACTGACCACTCCCAGGAGAAGCTCTGGCACCCCTGCAACCTCCCCCCTCTGCCTGCCAAGGGTAGTACTGTGTTTTCTTGGGGTGCATTGCCACACACACACCCCAGCGCTCCCAAGTACTTTGCACCGGCACTGCTGACTTGGAGCAATAAGAACTGAAGTGGCAGCTTAAAATAGAAAGGTGGGATGCAGCCTCAGCAAGGCCTGCTGCCTCACTTCGGGTGGTTGGGATGAGCTGTGGGGAATTACACAGGCTGGAATGTGCCTCTCTTTCCCTCTGGCCAGGCCAGAGGATCCCTCTGTGCATGGGGGGAGCTTTGGGGCACAGCCGGAGCTGTGGCAGAGCACAGGGCAGCTCAAACATTTTGTGAAGAATTTTAGAGCTGTCCTGGCCTCCAGTCAGAGCAGGCTGCAACAGGAACATTTCGAAATTCTTTTGGATGAGGAAAATTCCATGGGCAGCCCCCCTCCAGAGAAAGTTTGGGATGGCTGAAATGTTTGGAGTGAGAGGCTGCTTGCTTTTGTTTACCCTGAACTATAACATTGGAGGGGGGGAATCCAAACGAAAAAAGAGAGACAATAGGAGCCTGTAAACAGAGCTGGCCCCGAGTGGGGCTGGGGCTTCTCTCCAGCGCTGGGGAAGGAGATGTGTCAGCACACTCACTGCATGGCTCTGCTTTCCCCCTCTTGGATACAATCACACTTAATCTTTCAGAACTTGGCTGGGATTTTTCCCCCCTAGCAAAAAATGAGCCCGACGGTGTTTTTCCAACCTTCTCAACTTAGGCAAGGCTCAGCCCCCATCCCCTGGCCCTGTACAGCAGCCCCCATGTTCTCCCCTTCTTTCCACTTTTTGCCAGGTTTCCATCTCATTTTGGCTTGGGCACTGCCATCTAGTCGGCTTGGGAAGAAGTGTGGTGTGGGGGCATGGATGCTGCCCGCAGTGAGGAGTTTTCCCAGCCTCTGTTCCTGCCATGTGCCTCACAACCAGCTGCCACCTCTGAGCCCCCTCCACGAAGCAAATTTGTCTCTTCCAAGCTTAATTATTCTAATTTGCTGTTCCAAGCAAATTAAAGGTCTGTTCCAACCTTAATTATTCAATGTCTCTATGAAAGCAGGTAGGATTGACTCCAAGCTTGGAGAAGACAGGTCATGGTTATCCTACCAGGAGAAAGAGACTGGCACCATTATCCCCACATCACACATTGTTGGGGCTCTGCAATTTCCATCGCCCTGCCCCTCTCCCACAGGGACACTGCTGGTGGTGTACAGGAGGTTAATGGGACACCCTTTGCTGGTGGCCTTATTTGGGCCCCCCCTTGCTGATGGCTTTATATGGCTGGCCAGGTGGTCCTTAATGACTCCTGAAATCCTTCTCTTGCCCAAAAGGGATTTTGTTTTGCAAAAGAAGTGACAGCAAATTGCTAGCTGGGGGAGCATTTGTGTAAGGTGAGCTGTTTATTTTGGCCCTGCTGCGTTTTGGCTGACCCATGCGCCTTCGTGCCTCGGGGATGGAGCTGAGCCTGATGGCTCCTGGGCTCCAGCCAGCTTTGGAGCAGGGGGAGGGAAGGGGGAGCATGGCCTATGGGGGATGCTGTGGGGCCCTGCTCCTGATCAGAGTTCCCAGCCCCGGGCTGGAGTTCACCAGGAGCATCAGAGGGAGCTGGCTGTGCCTGGGGTGTTCACAGGTATGTGCATGTGTGTCTGCCCCCTGCATTTATGGGTGCATGCGCTCTTGTATCAGCTCCAGGGCCAGCTTATGGGGGAGCTTTTTTCTGGGAGGTGCAGATGGTCCTGAGGGAGCAGAATGCAGGCTGGTGCCCAGCTGCTCCGCCGTTCTGGGAGCTGTGTGCTCACTTAATTCTCTGCCAGCCTTGGCTGAGCCCAGGAGCAGAAAAATGTCCCAAATCCCAAAATGTTCCTGGGACAGGAAAAGCCTTTCCCACCCTGCTGTAATCACAGGGTGGCCCAGCTCTCTGCTGGCAGGTCCCACCCCTGTCCCCAGATCCAGCACTGTGCCCATCCCTGTCCTGTAACCATGTGCCAAGGACACTGGGGATGCAGCACCCCCTCCCACCAACTTCCATGCCTCCACCCTAAAAATAATCTCCAAGCTGTAAAGAAACCCACCAGCACTGCAGCCACAGCGCTGGTAGGTGTCTTTACAGCCGGGAGATTATTTTTAGGAATGCCTTTGGCACGTGGCTTTGGAGAGAGGAGTGTGGGGATGGGGATGGAGAGGGGGGCGCCCCTTCTCTCCCCCCTTGGAATGCAAGCGCTGCCAGCTGGCACAGTGTCAGGGCTGCTGGCTGCTAACAGAGCCCTCGCTGTTCTGGCCCTTGCCGATGCCTCCAGTTACAACCAGGAGCCAGAGAGCTCTTCCTGCAGGATGGAGCAGGGGATAGCGGAAATCAGGGCATTGGGGTGAGAGTTTCTCGGCTAGGGTAGGAGCAGAGCCTGACTTCCATGGTGCTGGTGGCAGGCTGAGGTGTGTAGGGCCCCCCCCAGCCCCAAGCACCAGGGACTGCTGGCTCCACAGAGGAGAAAGGTGACCCTTGGGTTATAGAGGGGTTTGGGCTTGGCTTTGGACACCAGCAGGGCTGGGGTCAGCTGGGTATCACCAAGGGATTGGTGTGGTTGGATGGAGATGTGCATTGCATCTGGCTGTAGAGATAACTGGTTCCCTGGACAATGTTGGGGTTATCCCTGTGTTTGGCTGAGCTGGATTTAACCTTATGCCAGGGTTGCATTTGGTTTAGCCCCACATTTGAACTGTGTGACCTCATGACTGGGCTGTGCTGAGGTTAACCCTGTGTTTGAGCTGAGCTGTGGGTCAGCTCCACTCCTGAGCTGTGCCGAATTTAACCCCACATTAGCATGGCATAACCACATGTTTGACCTGTGCTAGGTCCAGCCTCGCATTTTGGCTGAGCTGGGTTCAGCCCCAGTCCTGGGCTGGGCTGAGTTTAACCACACATTTAGACTGCACTGGATTTAATTGTCCCCCTGGGCTGGGTGGAATTTAATTCTCCTTCTGGGCTGTGGGGTATAATCCAATATTTGTGTTGCCCTGAGTTAAGCCCTGCATCAGGACTGCACTGGGTTTAGTCCTATGTTCAAACTGTGCACAGATCTTATGGGACTGCACTGGCCTTACAGGGAAAGACTCCAACTGGTTTTACTGGTTTAACTGGGGTAATCCCAGTGCACTGTGATTGCACGGGCCGTGATGGTGGCAGTCAACAGTGCTGCAGGGATGGGGTGATTCCAGGGCCCTGGGCAGATCAGCAGCCACAGGGACTTGCTCAGACCATGCCATGGCTCCTCAGAGCGAGGCATGGTGCTTCTGCAGGCCTGTCAGGTGCAGAGGGATTAGCAAGGCACAGCTCCAGAGGCACATTTCCCCACAGGGAAACAAGGAGAGGGGAATTCCTGCGGTATTCTGCATTTCAGCATAGGGCATTCTTCCTGCAGCAATCACTGGCAGACAGGAGTTTGTAGCACAGGGCCAGGGATGCTTCCCCTGCTCAGGGGATGCTCACAGTGGTGCCATCTCTGGGGTGTTAGAGCCAGCTTTGGGCCTCTGCCCATTGCTTTTTGCAGGTGGGTGACTCCCACCAAGGCCTGGCACAGGGCAGGCAGAGTTGCCAAGTGCTCTTGGGTTATTTGCCATATCTCTGTGCAGCAATGCTGCCCCTGACCACCCTAGGAAGAGGTTAAGAGGCTCCCCAGCTTTCTGTGCTCAGTGGGGAGCATCCCAAGTCTTCATGCTGCCATCTGCAGCCTTGAGGCACAGTGTCATCTGCTTCTGTCCCTATCCCCATCACCCCAGCTCTGTGTGCAGCCCACTTGCTTTGAAGAGCAACTTCAAATGAAGCAAAAAAAAAAAACAAAAAGGAAAAAAAACAATAACAAAAACCTAAGAAAACAAAACCCAATGTGTTTCAAAGCCCTGAACACAATGGAAAGTTGGCTTCCCCCAGGAATACGTGCTGGGCTTTGCCGGGCCACGGCGGGGCATGGCACAGATCAGCTGTGCCGAGGGAGCTGTCACACCCGACGTGGGCATTGGTGTCGGTGCACATGGCCATGGTTTTGAGGGAGGTTTTGGCTTACAGCACTTCAGTTTGCAAGCAGGAAGGGACTTACGTCAGGATTGCTCCCCACCACTGCCCAAAAACTTTTGCATGAGCTCAGGTGGTGCCCAGCAGAACAGCAGGATCAGAAGGGTATAGAGAGTGAAACCTTGCGTTTCTGGCTCACAGCCACGGGTGCCAGGGCTGCCTGGTCACCCTGGCCATGCCAGTGACCAGAGCATCCCATGCTGAGGGAGCAGGGTCCAGCACTGCTGCCCTTCCCAGCAGGACCAAAGCCCACCCCCAGGCTGAGCTGGGTCCCTCTGCCCTGGCTGTGGCAAGGGGCTGTCACCCAGCCTGGGCTGGCGGCAGGCGTCTCTCTGGCCAGGATTAGCATGAGGGGAGGAAGAAAAGCTCTGATTGTTCCCTCTGTCCCGGCTCGGCTCCAGGACCACGGTGCCGGGACTCTGTGTCCCCAGAATGTGTCACTGCTGGTGCAAGCATCAAGGGATGTTTTCTTTGCCTGTGTGCCCATCTGTGGGGGTGTGGAGCCTCCAAGGAAGGTAGGCCTGGCCACTCACATGCTTGTGTTCATTTGCACGCCTGTTTTTCCCTTGGCCAGGGAGTTTGGTGGCAGAAAATAAGGGGATCCTTTCTGGACAGGCTGTCTTGTAGCACCTGGCCCCTGCCCTGCTTCTGCACCTGGGGCACACAAGGTCTCTGGTCATCTCTGGCTCTGTGGCTGTTTGCCCTTTTGATTTTGGCCTTTGGGCAGGCAAGAAAGGGCTTGCTCCTTCTCTCTGCAGTGATTCTGTGTCTCCAGGGATAGTTTTTGGCAGTGCTCATGTGGGTCATTTACTGAGTCAGCATGTCTGGAGGGGCTCGGTGCTGCCTTCTCACACTGCACTGGCAGGGGGGCCCCTCTGAGGCAGGGGAGCTCCTGGGGTGCTGGGCTGAGGATGGGGATGGGGAGCTCTACACAAAAGGTGATGAAGGGTGGAAGATGAGGACTGGCCATCAGGATGAGCAGCCTTAGATTTAGGTTTAGGGACCACTAGGGTGGGGGTCTGGGTTAGTGGTCCCTAACCAGACTTAACCACCAGGGTCATTATGGAGAGGAGCTGGATACCCTCTGCTGTGTTTGAATGAAAAACCAGGGTGGTCATGAGAAGAAATTATTTTATTTTAAAGGTATTTTTCTCTCTGTATATTAACACACTTCCCTTCTTCCTGACACACACACATACACCCACTCCCCTTCCTTCTCCCCCCAGAACTATTCCTTCACTCTAGCCCACGTGGTTTCTGGAGTTATTTTTGGTCTCTGCTTTTAAGAAAAAAATACACTCATTTTCGTCTTCTTCTTTTTTTTTTTCCATCACCAAAATATTTTGCTTTCAGGCCAAATGTTCCCAGTTACTTACCAGCATAGTTTTGGCAGAGACTTTTTGACTGATATTTCTTGGGAACATTTCTAGGGTGGTTTGGTAGGAAAAGCTTATGACAGTCTCATGAAATTATTTACATTTGGGGCTTGTGTTTGAGGCTGCCTGGCATGCTCAGAGCGGGGTTGATGTGGGGTGCCACACGCCTTCCCCCCCCTGCAGCAGATTGCCTTGTAGCTCTTGCTTCCTTCGCCAGGCGGTTTGGTCTGTGGCCATGGACAGTCAGCCACAGGAGGGGAGCTGGCTGCAGCTCTGGGGTGTCTTTGCTGGGCTGGAGCATCCCTCCCTCCACTGCCTCAGCTGTTCAACCCAGGGGGACACAGATTTATGCCTACAGATTTATGCCTACAGATTTATGCCCACAGATTTATGCCTGCTCTTGGGACTGGCAGGGAGCTCCCTGCCTTATGTGCCCTCAGCCCCTGCCTGCAGCTGGGAACAGAGCCCAGCAGTGTGGGTGTAAATAAACAGGCATGTCCAGTTGTGAGGGGTGGGCAGGGGAGTCTTCTAGGGAGAAATAATTCATTTCTGACTGACAGAGACTGTGTGGCACTCCTGGTAGGAACAGTGTGATGCTGGCCAGGGTATGTGCCCTGGAGTGATGGGGCTGAGATAGACAGGGTGACACTAGCTGATATATCCTGCTGATGCAGGACTCTGCAGGTGGCTCTTGATGCTTTAGGTAGTGCTGGCTGGCACAGTGCTGGATGGGGTGGATGCCACAGAGCACTGCTGGCTGTGGTGGACAGGGTGATGGTGGTAGGGCAGGGCAGGGCAGCACTGGCTGTGTTGGCCAGGATGGCGCTGGCTGGCTGGCTGGCCCACAGTGGTGTAGGTTGGGATGGAGAGGGCGCACATCCCCTGCCCCTCTCACTGCTGATCATTGAGTGTGAGGAAGGGATTTCAGCCCCATTCTCCCCCACATGGAGCCTTAGCTGGACCAGCCTCACGGGGCGTGCAGGCATGGGCAGTGATGTGAGACTTGGTACAACCTGAGCTATCACAGCCCTGCTCTCCCTGGCTCTGTGAGCCTCTTTAGATCTGATTGCTGTCACCTGCCATGTAAATACAGGCCAGAATTTCTCCTTGGTCCCTTCCCACCCCAGCTGCATATGCACAGGTCTCTGGACAACCCTGGGGTTGGGAGCCAGCCAAGGCTCCCAGCACAGGATTGCAATGGCAAAGAACCCTTAATCCCCCTAACCCACACAGCCCTAAGCTCCTGGTCAGTGTTTGCCCCCTGCATCCCTGCCCCAGGCATGGGGACTGCTCAACAGCCAGGAACCAGCTGTGACTGTGGCACAGACGCTGCCAGATGTCCCAGCTGGGGTCCTGGGATTCAGTCCCTGTTCTGTCCCCAGCAGGATGGGATGAGATGAGAGGGAGATGCAGGATCCAAGGCCCTGCAGGAATACTGTGGGCTGTGGGCTGTGGACTGTATCAGCTGCCCCATTGCAGAGAATAACACTCTCTCCTCCCCTTGTCTGCCTTCTCCAGATGCACAGTTCCATCCCAAGCCTGGGCAGGGTGATGGTGTTCCTCACAGCAGCCCTGGCATCAGCCTCCTTTGCTATCCCTGAAGACTGGGGAGAGGAAGGTGAGACCCCCACCAAGCGCCCCCATACAGCACCCCACCCCGTGTCCCATGAGGACCCTGAGGGCACCCCATTTCCCCCAGACAGGAGCAGACCTAACAGGACTATGTGAAACACAGCCCTACATCCTACAGTCATGACCAATGTGTGTTTCTGCTCATTGCCCAGCCCCAAGTGGGGCAAGTCCTTACCCTGTGGTGGTACCTGCATGAAGCCCATAGCCAGTGCCCACTGTGGGATGCACCCCCAGGGGCTCCCCAGCTGCCCCCCCCAGCCCTGTTGTGGGGTGGTATGGAGTGCTAACACCCATCTGGGGACGTGTGTCCCTCCAGGCGTGCAGTATGGACAGCTGGGGACAGACGTGACCCTGTCATGCCCCGGTGCCCGTGCCAAGTAAGTCTTTTCCATGCACATCAAGGGGTCTATCCAGTGGGATGGTTTACAGGGTGGGCTGGGCATCCCTGTCCTCTCGCTGAGCCTGCCTGGTGTCTCCTCCCCAGCTCAGCAGTGCGGTGGAGGCGAGCGGGCGCCGCGGCGCTGCCGGTGGGCTCGGTGATGCAGCAAGGATCCCTGGTGCTGCCCAGCGCCAGCCCGGCCCTCGGAGGCTCGTACAGCTGCCACGGCGAGGATGGCAGCCTCCTGCACTCCGTGTCCCTGCGCCTGGGGCGTGAGTAGCATGCCTGGGAGCTGGGCTGTTCCAGGGGGAGCGTGCCCTGCAGCCCTGCCAGGGCATTGCCAGAAGGGGGCTTGGTGTTGGCACTGTGTACTGGAAGGGCTATGGGATGGGGGACTCCTCACTGACTGCTATTTCTCCCGGACCCCAGACCTGCCTGGAGTTCCCTTTGTGTCCTGCAGAGCATCTGACTATGAGAATTTCTCTTGCTCCTGGACCTCCAGTGTGGAGACCTTCCTTCCCACCAGATACATCACCACATACAGGTGAAGTATCCCCACAGGGCATGGAATGGGCTTGTTGTGGTGTGAGCTCTGGGTCACAGCCAAGGATAACCACCAGATCCATCTGGCCATCCCACACATGCCCTGGGTTCACCTCCTGCCCCAAGGACTGTGCTGCACCCCAGAGCAGGCCCTGTTTTGGGGTGAGCAGAGCACCAAGCCTTTGCTTGCTTCCACTGAGGGTCTCAGCAGCACTGAGGGGCTGGCACAGGCAGGTTCCCTCCCTGCTGACAGCTCTGCCAGCACCAGAGGGGCAATAAAAGAGAAGCAGGTCATCTGCAAGCCTCCACACTCCGGCATGCTTTGGGATGAAAGGAGCCCTGACAGCATTGCTGCTTCTAATTATCCCTGCAAGCCAAATTAGCGGGCGGCTTTGAAGTCCAATGGAGCTCATAAAGCACAGCCCTGCTGAAAGCTGCAGGAGCCGAGGACTTGGTGGGTAGGGGGCTGAGTGGAGCATCAGGGGCTCTGCAGGGAGGGGGAGTGGAAGCATGGGATTTGGCAGGCTTTAGCGGGAGGGTGAAGCCAGGCTCTGGGGAGCTGCTTTTATCAGTGCCTTTGCTTTTGTGTGATGAAATCCCAGGCAGGGAAGGGTGTCCCATGTTTTTCCCTGGGATCATCAGCTCCTGCTGCCAGGCTGTTCACTAGAAGAGCTGGACATGGTTCTGTCTCTTTCCCCCATGCTGTCACATGTGTGTGTCAGCGTGGGAGTGTGGGGCTGCTTTGCAGTGTGGACTCCTGTCCCTCCTCTGGGTCGTGGTGGGGCTCACTTTGTGCTGCCCCCTCATCCTAATCATCTGCTTTTCCATCTGTCTCCATGGCAGGAAGAAATCCCTGACAGGCGAAGAAAAGCGGAGGTAGGACTGACTCCCACCCTGCTCCTGCTCCCTGGGGACTGGCCTCCATCCCAAAGGCTCTGCTGCTGTCTTCAGCAGGGACCCCAAAGCAACAGCTGGGGGTCCCCATCAGGGAGCCAGCTACTTCCCAGCTACCCTGGGAGTGTGGGAGAATGGTTTGACTTAGGGAGAAGGGTTTGCCTCAGGGAGAAGGGTTTGCCCTGGGAGGGACCTTCCCAGACAGAGTAGGGAGCTGGGATGAGGGTCCCTTATGTCACACTCAGAGGGATATGCCAGACTCTGAAAGGATGAGTGCAGCTGAGCCTGAGGGGCTAATGTGACCGTGTTCACAGGGGTCCCAGGATGAGGGAAGAGATGAGGATCTCACTCCATGTTTCAGAAGGCTTGATTTATTATTTTATNCCTCTCAGCTTTTGAGGAGAAAAAAATCCTAAGGAAAGGATTTTTCATAAAACATGTCTGTGACAGGCTGCCTCCTCCACAAGGGTCCTCGCATGAGGGTCTTCCATGGCACCTCCTTGGCAGCATTTGGGAACTCTGCATGGTGGGAAGGTAGGACATGTCACCAGCGTGCCTCCCTGTCTGCAGGAACAAGAACGGGCACGTGGGGCTGTGCCTGCAGGATCCGTCCCGCCCTGGCACCTGCACCGTGCACAGGTCAGAGTTCTGGAGCTCCTACCGCCTGAACATCACCGAGGTGAACCCCCTGGGCTTCAGCTACCGCCTTCTTGATGTCACCATGCAGGCCATCAGTGAGTCCCCATCCATCCATCCATCCATCCATCCATCCATCCATCCATCCATCCATCCATCCATCCGTCCATCCATCCATCCACCCACCCGTCTACCCATCTGTCCTGCTGTTTGTCCATCCCTGGGCAGTTACCTGTGGGGGACAGCAGGGAACCCTGTGCACGGCAGTGTGGGGTGACAAAGGCTTCCTGTCCTTTCCCACACAGTTAAACCAGACCCTCCAGAGGGCTTGGTAGTGGAGCCCATCCCTCAGGCCCCACGGCGGCTCCACGTGAGCTGGAAGTACCCTTCCTCCTGGCCAAAGGAACCCCACTTCCAGCTGAGGTTTCGGCTCCAGTACCGACCCGTCATCCACCGT
This sequence comes from Spizella passerina, assembly GCA_013401375.1. Lineage (NCBI taxonomy): Eukaryota > Metazoa > Chordata > Aves > Passeriformes > Passerellidae > Spizella > Spizella passerina. The sequence goes on from WBNQ01012001.1 coordinate 139,562, forward strand.
TCCTGGTCCGTGGTGAGTGTGCAAGGAAAGGCAGGGCCAGCACAGGAGCAGGGAGTGCATGAGGCCGGGGAGAGGTGCCCCTGCCTGCCCCACAGCTCCCCTCTGCCTGGTACAGGTAGAGACAGTGAATCTGTCCGAGGTTATCACGGATGCCTTCGCCGGGCTGGAGCACGTGGTGCAAGTCAGTGCCAAAGATTTCCTGGATGCGGGCAATTGGAGTGAGTGGAGTGCTGAGGCCCGGGCAACGCCAGTCAGAGGTGAGAGAGGGACAGGCTGCAGCCCCCAGCAGCCAACCACATTGTGCCATCCCTCCCCAAAGTCCCTCCAGAACTCCGAACTTCCCCTCTTCAGTCCCTTCCCCATGGCACTCATTCCCGAAATATCAACCAGAGTGAGTCTCAACTCCAGGGCCACTTTAGGTTGGGAGGCAGAGCTTCAGGAGGACAAAATTCCCCAAATCTCCCAGCCCATGTCAGTCTGCAGCTGTGCTGATGCCATTTGGGGGTTGCCCCCACAGGCTTGGGATGGAGAGGGGCTTCCAAAGCACCAGTAGCACCTCAGTGGCACCCTTGGACTTGTGACACCTCTGGGGCACAAAGACACCCTTCGACACTCCTCTCTGTGGGTCCCTGGGGTGCTGTAAATGCTTTTGGTGAGTGTTTCCATCCCTTCTGTCCTTCCAGACCTGGCGTCCACAGCAAGAGAAGAAACCACTACAGATGCCAGACTGGAGAGCCTGGCTGAGGAGCCCTCCCAGGCTCCCAACCCTGAGCCCATCAGTGAGTAGAGCTGGGGGTGGTGGGCAGAAGGGCTGTTTGTGGTGCTGAGAGCAATGGGAAGGGTCTCTTGCCCCAAGCCCATGTGTGGCTGGGCTGTGGGAGTGTCCAGGAGTTTGCCACAGGGTCCCCTGGGTGCTGAGGGTGTGACATCCCTCAGCTGTGACAGTCTTTCTGTCCCAGATGGCAGTGACCCCTTGGAGAAGATGGCCGTCCTGGTGTCCCTTGGGATCTTTGCCTTCTTCATCCTGGCTGCTGTTCTTGTCATCACCATCCTCATCTGGTAGGCTGGCTTTGGAGAAGGAGGGGCTGTGTGATTGCTGTCCCCATCCCAGCCTGAACCCTCAGCATGTGATCCCCCAGCCCTACTCAGGGGTCCCTGCCAAAACACACCCAGTGATGCCCTGTGGGGTGGTTTATGCTCCCCTTGCCCCTGTGCCTCACCAGTGCCTCTTCCCAGCACACCCATTACTGCCCAGCCTGCCTGGGCTCTTTCTAACGACCCCAGATCCAAGGGACCTTTCTCTGAATCCTCTCAAGATGTTGCTCCTTCTAATATCCTCCCAAAGGCTCCTGCTGGAGAGTCTCACACTCCAGAGTCAGCACAGACATCCCTCCATGTGCCTTTGCTCCCCGGAAATCCTGTCCCCAGGTCCCCTCTCATCCCACCACCCTGCTCTGGCTCTGCTGTCAGTCCCTGTTCCCATCCCAATCCCCTCTGGTGACCAGTTGCTGCTGTAGCCCTGAAGCTGACCCACTGGAGAGGTTAAGCCGAGCTGGGCACAGCTGGATGGAAACACAGCAGGATCCCTGGGAATCTGGGCAGTCCTGATGCTCAGGGAGGCTGCTTGGGGTCTTCAGCCACCATTGCTCTCATCCCCAGGCTCCGGGTGAGGAAACACGGCAAGGACAAGACCAAACCCAGCTTTTTGGTTGCTGCCACCCACTTGAAGGCACTACCAAGTGAGTCGGGGTGCAGGGTGGGGAATGGGGGGGAAATGTGGGGCAGGGAACGCAGGGCATGGGGCAGGTCAGTGTCTCCAGTGTCCCCCTTGACCCCCTGTCCTCTCTCTCGGCAGAAGCTCAGATCCTGTAGTGAGCCCTGGGCGATCCCTGCTCCCTGCACCTGCTTGCCCACGCGTGGGACTTGATGCCACTGCTGGCCCCCAAGGACCCCACGCCTCCCGGGTCACCCCACAGCTGTGGACATTGCCGGAGCCCCCAGCACCCTGGGGTTGCAGGATGGATCCTAAGGAGAGAGGCTCTGCTCTCGGGAGCGTTGGACTGCCTGAGCCCACCAGGAGCCAGCTGGAGTCACTTCAGGCTCAGGGTGACAGGCCAGCTCCACCTCTGAGCGCTGCTAAACCAATGGGGATAAGAGACTGAGCCGGCCCCACTGCACTGCCCAGTGCTGAGGGGGACCATGGGTGTAGGCTCCGGGGGTGCCAGGCATCAGTGGGGTGCTGGTCCCTGCCTGTCACCCCCCACCAGCTGCCAGCAGGCAGAAGAGAACACCCCCTGCCCCTTCCCTCTGCCCCAACCCCCCGTGCTGTGGCTGGACGGAGCAGAGATGCCAATAAAGGGGATATGCCAATGCTATCATTGGCACTGTCCAGGCAAAACACCTGTGCAGGTGACGCTGGGCCAAAGAGGGGGTGAGTGCCAGCTCTGGAATGGTCCTTGCAGGAGGTGCACAGGCAGCAGGGCTGCCTCCCAAACTGTTCAGCCCTGTCCCCACGTGCCTGCAGGGGCTGAGAGCGACCCATGCCCAGGCTAAGTGCCAGAAGGGGATGCAGACAGGCAGCTGGGTGGGACATCTCCCCTACCCTCACCAGCATGACAGCTGAGACAGGACCCTCTGCACAGCCCCCTTGCTCTGCATGTGGCCCCCTTGCTGCACCTCGACCCAGCCCCTCTAATGTTTTCCATGTGTTGGCACCTCCAGACCCCGGTGCTCCGTGCCAGCAGCCCAACGAGATCCAGATGGAGCTGGGGGAAATTCAGACAGCAGCAATGTGTGGAGCAGGGGGAGCAGAGCCAGTGCAGGATGGGGACCCATCTGGGTCCTGGGGCTGCCCGTGGACCCACAAAGCAGAGGGAGCCTGGACTGGGGCAGCCACAAAGGGCTGTGTTGGAGGGAGCTAAGGCAGGCTGTGCCTTTTGCAGTGTGTTGTGTGCCCACAGGCTCCCTGCTGCTCTCAGTGGGTGCCCTGGTTGTGGGGTCATGAGGGCTTGGCTTTGTGGGGTTGCAGCCCCTCACTGTCCCTCATGAGCACGAACATGCTGAGTGAGGGAGATGGGGGTCAGCCCTCCAACTGCACTGTGTTGCTGGCATGGCACTGTCCCTGGGCCAGAGCAGAGCTCTGCACAGGCCAGGTAAGGCTGGGGAGGTGTAAGGAGCCAGATCTTTCCTGGACTTACAGGCTCAGCAGCCACATCACCTCTCCCAGGTGTATCCCATGTCTTGACAGCTCCAGCTGTATCACACTGCCATCATCTGCTGTGCTCTGGTCCCCAGCAGCCAGCCCACCCAACACCCATTCTGATGTGTCACACAGTCACCCTTGTCTCTGCTCAGTCCCCAACATGGCATGGGCAGCCTTCACCACTGGAAACCTCCTTTTATCAGCACCAGGTCCCAGTCCTCTGCCACTGTGGAAGGGATCAAGGCAGTGGTTGTCCAGAGATGCTGTAGAACACAGGTGATGTGCATCCCATAGCTGTGGCTCCAGTGTTGGCAAACAACTTAATAATTTCCCAGCATTGAGTCCTGGTTTGGAGACTGATGCCTGCTTGAGATGTAGCAGCACAGCAGCCAGAAAATGGGAGACAGCAGCTCTGGCCCCTGTAATCTGCCTGCTTTTAAACTCCAGAAGGTCCATGCATGCTCCAAATAGAAGTTTGTTGCTGCTGTCTGGGGAACCCAGTGGTCCGTGTGTGCCAAGCCCTGTGTCCCCTTCCTTAGCTGGGGCTTGCCTGGCCAGGCAGTAGGGATACCCAATTCTGGTGACCAGGAGAGGCACATCTGGTCCTCATCACTGCATCCTGCTGCCCATGGCCCTGGAGGGTGACCCCTTTCCTCTCTGATGTCAGGAGTCATGACCTGCATCCATTTGGCAGCTGAGATACCAAGAGCAAAGTCCTGCCTGCCTGCACTGCAGCTTCCTGCTGGGATGCCCTACGGCTCAGCTCCCTGCCCCAGCAGCCTGTAAATGTGACACACAGGCCTTTGGGACCCCAAGGAAGCAGCAAATCCTGTGCTTTGGGGAATAAAGGTGCCTGGTGCCTGGTGCTGCCCTCCCCGTTGCCAAAGGGGAGGATGCACTGGTGCTGGACGTGGGCAAACAGGGCTTTCCAGTGGACTGAGAAGATGCAAGGGGAGGGCTGGGGTGAGCAGCAATCTGGACTAAAGGAGAGGGATCCAGATGCCAAAATCAACTTTGTCTTCAAGCTGTGGAGAAGAAAAACAGGAAGGGACCATGAGACCAGTCCCAGAGCCGGCACCTCCCTGTCCCACTGTGGGGCCAGGGCACTTCCTCCAGGCTCGGGCTCCCTGGTGGCTCATACAGCTGCTGAGTGAGCAGGAGCCTTCCTGCTGCAGGCTGGAGCCCTGCCTGGATGCACCCTGCCCCAAGTAGGCAGAGGCACATCCAAACTTGCCTTTGCTGCTGTATGCCCCCCACCCCAGGGAGGATGCCATGCCAAGATTGCCAGGGGAGCTGGTACAAGCCAGGCCTGGGGATGCTGAGAATGTGCCAGGTCAAAGCAGCCCATGGACTGCATCCACATGAGGCAGGGATGGGTCCAGATTCCTGGCATGGAACAGGGACCAGCCCAAGCCCGGCAGGAAAAAAAAGTGCAGGAGAACATGGCCTGGGATGTACTTGGTTTGAAAAATTTCCATCAGCCAATGCTACACACCAGGGAGGGTGCCCAGCACTGAGACACACAGACACCCATATCCATTGTCTCCATCCAGCACAGGGCGACCGGATCGTGTCTCAGGCAGGGGCTTGTTTGGGAAATCCATAGCTTTTGCAAAAGCCTTTGCAGCAGGGCACTGGTTGTGGGCGGTTGTGCAGCACTGCCTGGGCTGTTTGACTGCCACCAGCCCTGCCAAATTTCTGAGCTGGCCCTCAGGATTAGCCTCCTCCTCTCCCTCCCTCGCTGCCAGGATCAGCCCGTATTTTGCAGAGGAGGAGGCGAGTTGCACAGGACTGTGAAGCAAAACAGTCTCAACTTACCTCTCATGGCTGCTCCTGCTTCCTTCTGTGCCAAATCCAGAGCCAAGGAAAGAAGGAAAGGCAGCTTCAGCAGAACAGCCATGAAACACACATCTATCCATATGTGCCATGAGAGGATGCAAAGAGCAAAGGGTACATACACAGTCAGTGGTTCAGCAGGGAGGGAAGGAGAATACATGGATTGAGGGAAGGAGACATGCAGATGTATATATGGGAGGGATATCTATCCCTTCCTCCTCAGAGGGAGGAAGGGATAGATGAATTTATAGATGAATGTATGGATAGGTATTTGGACACTCAGGTACCATCCCAAGCATCAAAGATGGTCACTCTGCAGGGGCTGACTTGTGAAGAGGGATGAGAGGCCCATGGGTGGAGAGCAAGGATTGTGTTTGGGACAAGTCTTGGGTGTGACCTATGCATCCAGTTCTCATATAAATGGTATCACATGAGGAGACAGAGCCTGAACTGTCACCAGTTGAGGTCCTGAGAGTACTGGGGAGAATGTGGGCCATCTCCAGAGGGATTGCATCTCCTGCAAGAGCCGCTTCCATCTCACACTGCCCAGACACTGAGACAGCAGGAACAGCAGGGACTATGCCCACAGACACAGTGAATCTAAACATGAATGCTTTTAAAATGAAGTGCTGAGTGTTCACCATGACCATGGCTTTCATCTCACCTCCATGTGGACACCTCTGCCTGGGAACTTGCTAGAGATACAAGACTGAACCCATTAGAGATCCCTGCAATCCCCCATACTTTTTCATCCTCTCTCCCTTTCTAGCTGCCACAGGCCTGAACATTGCTTGCTTTTCTTTCCTGAAACTGAAGGGGAGACATCACCTGTCAGACCAGATGTGGAGAAGGGAGAGACCTGAGCTGCCTCTTGCTGCTGCATTGTCAGCTTCTCCTTCCAGAAAAGGGTTGTTTCTTTTTTTGCTTGCTGGGGCTGGCCCCTTCCCTGCCTCTAGGAAGCTTTTTGGTGTTTCACAGATGGGAAATGCCAAGCACCTGGCCACAGAGATGCTGGGAGGCAACAGCCAGCAGCAGAGCTCTGCCCAAGCACTGCTGCTTGTGATGCTCTTGGGAAGTGGCTGCTCTCTGCTCCAAGCAAGAGCAGCAGCCCACTATATTCCCGCTAGCTTTTTCCTCTTTCTCTCTTTTTTTTTTTTTTCCTTTTCCAGCACTGGAAATAGTCCTGGTGTCCAAGCAAAAGTTCCCAGTGTTTTGTGTTCCTGCCCTGGAGTGTGGTGTCGCTAGGGGACATGTGCTGTGTGCTCCCCATGCACACATTTCTGAGCACTACACCTCCTCAGGGGTGCCATGTTACTTGCTCAGAGGAGAGGATCTCCTCCCTTCCCCATGGCAGGAACTCCATCTTCTCCTCCAGCTGCAGGGACTAAAACAGAGCAGGACACACTTTGGGAGCTTCCCTGGGGAGGCTCCCTACCTGCTCTCCTACCACCAGCTGCACCTTTCCCTTCCCTTCCTTCCCTGCCACATCAGCTGCTTTGTCAGCATGGGCACAATAAACAAGTAGAGGTTATGGACAGCATGGCCCAGACCTCTGCAGAAAATTCTGAATGAGCTGGGGCACTCCAGTGCTGCCCATGTCTCCAGGATGCCATGGATCAGGCACTGGGCAGACAGAACTCTGTACTTTGTGCCTTTGTCTGCATCCTGAATATGATGGGCCCCAGTTAAAGGTGCCTCTGGGAGTCTTGTGCTCTCTTGGTAGGGTCACATCACATCCAAGCAACTCCCAGCCTTTGTTCTCCCCTGGGAGATCAACCATATGTGGGAGCAGCTGGGCTCCACATGAATTCCAGGCACTGGCACCAGCACAGTCACCTCTGTGCTGATGGATCTGGAGGCCATAAGGTCCAAGATGTTTCTGAGATCCCCTCCTGCGATGGTGGCTGATCCCCAGGATGATCTGCAGGTCTTAAAGGCACTGATTCCCAGGGGGAAGCTAACCTGGAAAGTTCTGATCACTAGAAATAAGCTGACCTGGAAGGCACTGATGCCAGAGGATGCTGACTCGGAAGGTGCTCATTGCCAGCGGAGTGCTGGAGATGCCAGCCTGGAGGGCACTGATCCCCAGGAGGATCCTAACCTGGAAGAGAGATACCTGGCAGGATGACAATCTGGTAGGCACCAATCCCCAGGGATTTGCTGATCTGAAAGGCACCATTTATCCAGAACATGGTGCTTTTTCCCTACTGCAGAGCACTTCTTTCATCTCCCCACTTTCACTGGGCAGCAGCTCAGCCATGGTCCTCTCCAAGGGCTTGGGCTAGGGATCCCCAGCCAGCATCCTCTCCAAGGGTTTGGGTTAGGGATCCACAGCCAGGATCCTCTCCAAGGGGTGGGCTAGGGATCCACAGCCAGGATCCTATCCAAGGGTTTGGGCTAGGGATCCCCAGCCAGCATCCTCTCCAAGGGATGGGTTGGGGATCCACAGCCAGGATCCTCTCCAAGGGGTGGGCTAGGGATCCACAGCCAGGGTCGTCTCCAAGGGGTGGGTTAGGGATCCACAGCCAGGAAGGCATCCATGGCTGGCGGCAAGGAGCCAGGCGAGCCGCCTGGGGGAAGCTGAACCAGCAGCACCTGTTCCAATTTCCCTCCTCCCCGGAGCCCCCAGCTGGGAGCCATTGCCAAGCTATGGGCAAGGGAGCGTGTGGGTCCCAGCTACCGCCAAAATAACCACGAGTCCGCCTGCAGGGGAGATACACAGACTCTGTTTTCCCACTAGATGGCAAACATTGCCTTCGAAAACAGCCTTCGGAGAAACCGTGTCCATCCCTCTGAGAGGAGGCTGGGAAAACTCTCAGGGAAAAGCCCTGGGGCTGAAGGGCCTGAGGTTTCTTCAGCATGGGGCTGGGGGTGGCAGGGACCCTGGCATGCTCCTCATCTTGCTATTTCTGTTGTTTCTGAAAAGGTTTTCCTTTCCCACCTGCCTGGTTTCTCCCTGGTCCTGGAAGAGCCACCCTTGCCCTGTGCTGGTGGGACTGAGCACCCTGGGCATGCAGGAGAAGCACCTGGTTAACCCTGGGTAGCACCTTGAACTTCCAAAGCCAGAGAGTAAAGTCCAGGAGCTTTTCTGGGAATTAGTTACACTGTGGTTTGTGAACCAAATAAGTGTTCATTCCTCTCTGCAAGTGCCCAGGTCCACAGGCAAGCCATTAAGCTGTGTGTAAATAAAGGGGGCAGGGAAGAAGGCTGTGTGTGGAGATGTGCACACTTGTCTGAGGTCTTCTGCCAGCTCAGAAGTATTTCCAGGTTTAAGTTTTAATTCAGACCCAGATTTTTTTTATGGTCTCTGTATTATGGTTGTGCAGAAGTTTCCTGAGTGTTTGCTGCCGGCCCTGGCATTGATGCAACGTTGCTGTGTGGTTAAACATGATGTGTCATAGCTAATGAAGGAGCTAACTGTGGATGGTAAATGTTTAATATGGACAAATCAAGCCAATTAGGGAATGTCAAGAGAAAAATGTGTCATCTCAGCTGTGTCTGTCCTGCGTGGAGGAGAGGTTCTGTGGAAGGATGAAACCCCTGCCACTGCAGGATCAGCAGCTCCTCACAACAGCCAAGTGCAAAGATGCTGGATGCAGATCTTCCTGCAGACCTCCAGTCCACCCTGTGGGTACCTTCACCTGTGGGACAAGGACAGTTTTTTCAGAACAAGGCTTTGTTTCTGGAATGCAGACCTCTGGTTGGCTGGAGGGGATGGCAGCCATCTCCAGTGCTGAGCTGGCAAATGAGAAGCAGTAAATCATCTCACATAAAACATTCCTTGTAGACCCCTAACAGGACTCCTGGTGGTTCACAGCATGCTGCCTGGTTTTGTGGCAAGCCTGTGGCCTGGTTTTGTGGCAAGCCTGTGGCTCAGCAGTGCTCAGACAGGAGCACCATGGATCCCCAGCAATGGCAGCCCCTCACCAAGCATTAAGTAATGGCAGCAGCTGTATTACCTCCACAAAGCACTGTGGAGCCCTGCTCCTCACAGCTTCCTCTGCCCCCCCCCTCACCTCAGTTTCCTCTGCCCGTCCCCCCCGCCTCAGTTTCCCCCTGGGCACATTGTTTGCTATCATTTACATTTGGTTCCTTCAGGTGTCCTGAGCACTACCTTCAGGAAGAGATCATTGCCCCTTCTTCCATGAGTGCTGGCAACTCCCTCACAAGGCTATTTATGATCACAGAGAAAGCTCTGGAAAACGAAAGGAATAGTGTGTTTGGGGAATAGAAACTGAGGGAGCTGTTGGTAACCAATCAGCAGCCTGAGGCTCAGGGCACCAGGCCAGGGAAGGATCGTGATGAGCCAAGCAGGTAGAAAGCCCTTCTGGCCCTTTCCAGCTGGGCCCCCTGCCAACCCTTGTGTTGGTATGTGCTGATGGCTGGGGACAGCAGGGACAGCAAGGACAACGTGGATGGTGTGGGCTCTGGGGCAGCACCCCTGTGGTTTGAGGCTTCCCATCTCTTGGTGGAACTCACAGCCTCTGCAGGCAGCAGAGCAGAAGTTAAGCACAGATGTGGCTGCTTCACTCCTGAAGCTGAGATTTGCCAGGAGGGTTTGACCTCTTCACCTGAGGACACCAAGGAATGGACAAGTCGTCCCCATGTCTGGGACTGTCATATCTTTGCCTTGATGTGTGCCTGATTCCAGCTTTCCAGTCCAGGTTCTGGGAGTGGTTCTGTCCCTTTCCTGTAGGCCCAGAGTTCTGGGGGTGGCTTCCGTCACACAAATGCTTCCTGCCTCTGCATGGCATCTCTAATTGGTGACAGGCTGCCATGGGCAGCAGTCGCCCTCCCACCCCCCAGTCCTACTTTAGGCCTCGTCTCAGACAAGGAGGCTGGGCCCTGTCAGGAGTGGTCTCAAGATTACCAGCAAACCAGGGGCTGAAGCAAACTGGGGCCCACGTTCTCTCCCATCCACAGCAGGGTGATACCATCCATATCCCTCAGCTCGTGCTGCCTGGTGAGAAAACCCTCTGAGCACAGAGCTGGCAATGCTTCAGAAAGTCTGATACAGCTACACTGAGTAAGGACCTGCACCTCTCTGCCAGGCCCAGTGGCCTTGCCCAGGATTTTGGCACGAGGTGAGGCACTGGTGGCAGACTCAAAGAGACTGCAGGGGACTGTGGGGCTGGACATCCCCTTTGTGCTTGTTCAGATGCCCCAGCAGATGCTGGATGAGAGGCATGAGCAGGCAAGGTAGCTGAAGGAGCTGGAGAAATGCTTTTGCTGTGTGCAGAGCTGAGGGATGAGCCCCTCCAGACCCATGCAGCAGGGCAAAGGCAGTAACCCACAATGGCACACCAAGAGTAGAATCATCATGCAGAAACCAACACCCAGGCCCTCACAGAGAGGAGCAAGGTTTCTCCAGCTACATTTGCACCAAGAAATCAGCTCTGCCAAGGACTGCTTTCTGGTTGGGAATGTTACCTGCCTTTGGGGTCAGGCTAGCTGACCTGCGCCAAAACCTGCTGGAAATTATGCTCAGAGTGTTCCAGCACAAGGGGACATTTTCTTCAGTTGCTGTCACCTGTGCAGCCCTGGTGCCCTGCAGTGGGCACTGCTCCATCTTAGGAGCACTGGGACAGTCAAGGAGGTCAGGCTCCTGCCTGTAGCCTGGCTAAAGAGAGCTGCTGTGTTCAGGGGCCCCCTGGAAGGGCAGATGGAAGGAAGCACAGTACAGTTTGTGTGCCACCATTGCTGGGAGGGCAGCCTGCTGCTGCCCAGCAGGAGGGGAACCCAGCAGAAACCAAAGCCTCAATTGGAGGAAAGAGGAAGAAGTCAACACTGTTGGTGTCTCAGATCCTGCAGCGGGTTAGTGGCCTTCCCTTCCTGCGGGATTTTTGCTGTTTGCTTATTCTTATTACAATCAGCTTAGGAGCTTGGCTCTGCTCCAGGGCCCAGTTCTGCAGAAAATAGCCTCTTTCTCTTCCTTTTTGCACCACAATCCTCTTAAAGCAGCAGTTCCTAAGCTGTGGCCTGAGGATCCCTGGTGTAGACCTGACAGGTGATCTACAGACCTGCTTCACCTCTACAGTGCTCCCTGCTCTGCAGAGCTAGAAACCTATAAAAGTGTTAGAACTGGAATCTGGAGGCCAGAGGAAGTATACTGATGCCTGAAAGGTCATGCTTTCATTTCTTCAGGAAGGCAGTCACTTCAAAGATAAAAAGCAAAAAGGATCTGCCTTCTCTACTGGAACATCAGCTGCAAAGGGAAGCACAGGTTCCCTTTGCACACGGTCCAGCACAGCACATGGTGGCTGGTACTGTGATTCCCCTGGTGCAGTAATTCTGATACCCCTCCTCAAAGCATGCCTTGGATGCAGAAAGTAAGAAAAGCTCCAAAAAGACAAGGAGACGAGTTGTCAGGGGGATGGGCAGCAGCTGAAACCTCACAAGGTGCAAGAAGGGGGTGCTGCCCCCCCAGCTGTGGGGTCTTCCTCCTGTCACACCAAGGGAAGCTCAGCCTCTTGGAATCTCTGGGATGTAGGCTGCTGATGTCTTGTTTGTCTCCTGTGCTCCTCATCTTTGCCAAGAACAGCAAGGAGACCACACAACCACCCCCTGCTCCTCTACTCATGGCTCAGGCCAGGAGACAAAGTACCTCTCCAAGCCACACAATCCATCAGCAGCAAAGGACAAATTACCGCTGGCAGTGCAAAAAGAGAAAGGATAAGACCACGCAAGTGTCTCTGCAAGGAAATGAACCTTCTCTGTAGCACTATGAGTATTTACTGAAATGTACACAGGGCTGTGTAATCTGCAAACCTGAGCAGACTGTAAAAAGGGGGAAAGGAGCCAAGTCCTCCCTTTATCATTTAGATTTACCTTCACTTCTTTTTTCTTTGAAGACAGTTTCCAGGCTAAGTTTTTGTATCTTGTACCCAATAAAGATACGGGAAGCCCTTTAATCTACTGCTGTGTAATCAGCAGCTTATTTCACTGCAGAAGTAAATGGCACTGGAGTGAGACATTAGCTGTGCACAGCTCAGAGCTCTCTAGAAAACATCCCTGATTAGCTGGGAAATATTCACTGGCATGCACCTGGGGCAGGCTGAGCAGCCTAGCCTTACCCCATCCCTGGCTGCAAACCAGGTGGCTTTCCGTGTCCTCACATGGGTACAGGGGCCATGCACAGCCTTGTGACACCATCCAAGTACACCAGAAGGGTGCCAGGAGGGATAAACCCAGTGCACGGCAGGGTGGGATGTGCCTAGGGCTCTGATGTGATGTCAGCTCTGAACTGGCGCTGGCTTACCTGTACCAGCATGGAATCTTGAGAAAGAGTAGCAGAGACCCACCAGGATGGAGATTTGGGCTTCTTCCCGTGCTCACTGTGTCCCGTGCATGTTCTTTCACCATAAGCCATGGGCATGTGTGGCTGTGCCCTGTGCCCAGCTCCCACTGCCTGCCTGCAGCCACTGCTGGTGTTGGGGGGAGTTTGGCAGATGCCTTCTCCTTGCTCTATGTTTGTGTGAGAGGGGAGTTTTGGGGGGGGCAAGTCTTGTAGACCCATCCCAGCACCTCACAGACCCCTTGAGATGGGATCTCCGACAAAGACAAGCATCACATGACCAAAGCAGGGCTCCCCTGGCCTGGAGGACTGTCAGTGTTTTCCAGGACAGCAGGGAGGTAAAGAGAATGCTGAAGCATTTCCCATGGCCCTTGCCAGCACTCAGCACTGTGGCTTCAGTTCCAGCACACCAAAAGGAGCGTCAGCACTCAAGTGCAGGATGTACCAGCCATGTGTGCCTCTCTCCAGGAGCTGTTACTCCTACAGGTGCTGTCCAGAGACTCAGACCTGCCCTAGACCCTAAAGCTCCCACAGTCTTATCTAAACGGACCAGGCATACAATGAATGGAAGAGTTATCTGCCACTCCTGTACACAGGGAAGGAGGACGACACTGAGTGACACACAGAGACCATGGCAAGGCATGCTCCTCATCTTGCTTCTTCTGATATTTCTGAAAAGGATGAGCCTATTGTCACTGAGGAGCAGAGCTCAGCAGTGCCATTCTCCCAAAACCCAGGTGCTCCCAAAACCCAGGTGCTCCTCAGAGCTGCAGCTATGTCTGTCTGATAAGCTCTCTGACACAGGCAGGGAGCAATCTCTTCTGCTGGGGGTGCTCCTCCCTCCTGGGCCATGCTGGTGACAAGGGGCATTTTCCCTCAGCATGACCACGAACCCTCTGGTTCCTTCAGCAATGATGTTTGGGATGCAGCAACAGCAGCTGAAAGAAATTTAGAGGAAGGGCAGGGATCTGTCAGAGCAGCCTCTTACTTTGTGCCCATCTCTGAGTCCTATCATGCTCACCCCAAGCACCCCTGTCCACAGAAATCACTCTCCTTTTCAATAAAAGAAACCAAAACAACCAACAAACAAACAAACTGAATGAAACCCACAAACAGGAACCACAAAATACTTGAAATATGTTGGAGTGACCCATCAGCATTTTTCAGTCAACAGTCAGCACAGATGTGGTCCAGGGTGCTGTTTCTCTACTGCAAGGAACGGAAGCACCCATCAGTTCCATTTGTGAGTTCACATAAAACCAGCCCAACCTTGTGCACCATGTCCTGAGCCCTGAAACACCCCTGGATGCCCTCAGGCAAAGTTCTCTCCAGCTTTTTTATCCCTGCTTCCAGGTTCTGTGGGCCTCCAGGGTTTGCTGCCACACACCCCAGCCTGGGCTGGCTCCATGTCACAGCTAGCCTTGGACTTTGCCTGCCTGAACAAAGACAAGCAGAGACCTGGTGGTGCCTTCCTTCTTCCCAGCGGGTGGCTGCCTTGTTCTGCTGGCCGGGATTTTTCAGGGTGTCAGGGACATTGGACTAAGCATTGCTAGAGCAGGGCAGAGAGCCAGCAGCGCTCTGTTCCTGTAGCACACGAGGTCAAAGGACCAGCACGCTCCAGCCCGGACAGCACTCACAGCTCCTCTGTCTGCAGCCACTTCCTCAGGATGTGAGAAATGCTGGGTAGGAAAAGATCTTTTGGGGATGAAGGACAGGGAAGAATCTCTGCTGGTACCCCTCATCCCAGCCCCCTGTAGGGTGAAGCGTGCCTCAGCAAGCACCTCATCCCTTTCTGCTTGGAAAGAGCAGCCCCAGTACCCTGTGGGGGCTTATCAGAAGACAGCAAGGAAGGTGAGAACAGGTTAATGAGCCTCTCTGATCATTCAGGAGAGTGGCAGTATTTAACCCTTACAAGAATGAAAGGATGTGAAAGGCATGACATGAAATTTCACAGTGCAAGGGCTGAAGGAAACAACCCAAGAGCAGCAGCACCGGGTCAGGACAGAGGTTCCCTCACTCTGTCTCTCTCTTCTTTTCTGTCTCCTCTGTATCAGTGGTAGCTGAGACCACCACTAGGTACATGAGAGAAATCAGCAGACAGAGAGGAATCCAGAGTCATCCTTCCCTGCCAGCGCCCAGGAGTCACCAGGGCAGGAGCTTGCCCTGGTGAGAACACCATGCACCTACCTGTGGTGCACTTGTTCAACCCCTGGCTGTGCCCCACCTGTGCTGAGAATTCAATGGGTTATTAACAGAGAGTATGAAAAGAGCACTGCTGTGTTTTTAAACTTTGACCTGAGCATTCCAGGAATGCACATGGAACAGAAGCCTTTGGGTTCAGGACCCTGGCAATGCTGCAGTGGGCTGTGCAGAGGAATTTTCTGACCAAATTTGACTGGGGGTCCTGGGTCAGGCTCCCTGAAGAAGAAGGAGGCTTTAAAAGGCCTTTAAGGATTCCAGGGGATCAATGCACTTCTAATGCTGCAGGGGTAGCTTTGTGAGAAGGGAGAGGAGCTCAGGGGCTCAGTGGCTTTCAATGCTGCCCAGTTTCTGAGAGCTCCTTTCCAAAAGTTTAGGAGTTTGGCTAACACAATGCCTGTGCTTGGAGTAGGACACATTTTCTTTTCCCATCCTTCTGACCGTTATCTTGATGACTCTCCCCTCTGTTTCCAGTAAGCAAGGATGCACAAGCAAGTCCTTCCTTAGCAGGGCATGGAGCCAGTCTGCCTTATCAGGCACAGAAGAGCCAGCCAGGGACTTCCCATTCCTTGCTGCTGTGCCCCTTTAGGAATACCAGCCTAGTACATCTTACACACTTCAGAAACTTCCCTAGCTCCCAGTGTGCACTCTCAGCAGTTCTGTCCCAGGAGAATTTAGCTTGACTTTATTTGATGGATTTTTCCTGTTCCTGATAAGCCTCTGCCTGGAAATCCTTGGACAGGGGTATCCCACAGGAAAACTCGGAAGGATTATGCTGTTCTGGAGTAGTACAGCCCCTTTGCTCTGCAGGGAAGCTCTCAAAATCCCAGTCATTGTGGCCTTCTCCAGCAACCTTTGCAAGCAGCTGAGAAAAAGTCTCACTTTGGAATTCTGACGTTCTGCTCTTTGCCTGTGCTGTCCCTGATGGCCCAGGCAAGCCTGGCGTGAAGCTGCAGACTCTCTTCACAACAGAGCCATGCCCAGAATTCATCTCCTGGCTGTCAAAGAAAGCCCATTGTAGCAGCTCCATATCAAATCCCTGCAGAACTACCTGCCCTCCACATTGGCACACACTGTCCAGAACAGGAGAGCAGAAAGAGAAGGAGAAATGCTGAGCAGATTGAGGCTGTTCAGACTGGAAAGTACTGACCCAGGAGGCTTTTGTGTAAGTACAGCCAGACACAGTCAGAGAGGGGCAAGATCTGGACCAGGAGGAATTCCTTCCCGGAGTACACTGAAGGGGTTCTAGAAACAGAGAGGGCAATGACCCTCCTGAAGAGCAGCCAGAGTCCTTGTGAAAAAGCACCTCAGGGTCACATTCACAGGGGTGAATGCCCTCTTGAAAGAAGTCATTCCCTCCCTACCTTTGCCTGCCTGCAGCGCAAGAAAGACTGCAGCTTCAAAACCAGTGGTGCAAGTGAGGCAGAGCCCTCTGGAAAGCTGGAAGGTTCTGCTCATCATGGACTCGTCCCAGCTGCCAGCACAGCCCATGACGAATGGCCCCAGCATGTTCCAGCACACCACAGCCCCCCAGCATTTACTTTAGACAGCTGCAGCACAAGGAAGACAAATGAGATCCAGAGAAACCCAACCTTCTGTTGGCCCCTTCTGTCTCTATTTACATGTCTGTTTTCCCCTCCAAGGCCTTGCATCTCCTTTGTTTAGGAGAGTGTCTGGCTTCTGATGTTGTTCCAGATGTTTTTTTTTTTTTTTGCTTGAGTCCTTCCTTATTCTGCTAGAGCACTGAGTGCAGATGCTTTAGGGCCTGCTTTGATTACAGCTACCTTGACTCCAATGCTTCAGACCTTGCCCCAGCCCAAACCATGGCCTCTGCTTGGCACTACCCTGGGGCCAGGCAGTGCACATCTCCTGCCAGCCAAACTCTCACAGCTGCCTCCCACTCCAAATGCTGGAAACATCACAAGGGTGAGGATATACCCTGAGGTGGAATGGTCTCCGTCTCTCTGAGCTCTCCAGAGAGATGAAGGACCCTGCAAGGGCTTTCCCCTCGAGAAGAGCCTGAGCTGTGCCCATGCTCCAAGCTGGGCTGAGCATCGGGATGCTGACAATACACCCATCCACTCCATCGGAGCATGTAGCAGCATGAGAGCTCTGCAGGGAGCCCAGCCCTGCAAGGACAGGTGGTCTGGGAAGTGTTTGGCAAGATGGGAACAGTGTGTTCTGCCAGCTAGCTCTCCAGCTTCAAACCAGCCTCTATTTTTCCCTGAGCGAGGCTGCACAGCTGCTTTCAAAAGGCGTTTGATGCTAAACTCGTTGGCTTCACGTTCGCCCTGAAGAGCTCTTTTCTGTTATCTCTTTGGGTTGCTTTCCTTTTTTCCTCAAGCCCAAACTCAAATTATGCTGGTGAAACAGAGCCAAGCCTGCCAAGGCCCTTGTCAGGAGCACCCTAGCATGTGTCCCAGATGGTGACAACAAGAATGCTGGTTTTCACTGCTGATGGTTCACACTCCACTGTGAGCACCACACAGCCTGCTCCACTTCAAAGGCACTTCTAATGGAAGAACACAAGATCTGTTTCTTTCAGTCTGGCGTGGCAAGCTCTCCCCATGCTCCTGAGGCAACTTCATCATCTGGGCACTAGGTCAGATCCTGGATTTGCATCCAGAAGCAAGGGTTTCCTGTGACCACAGGCAGCCTCACATCAAGCACCCAGCCAGTAAATGGGGGCTTCAGAGTGTAACTCCATGCTCCCTTCTCCACCTTTTAGAGAGATTCCCAAGGTCATGGGAAGTGAAGGATTTCACATAGCCCTCAGAAGGATAGCATGAGGCTGAGGAAGCCCACCTCACCCTCTAGGAACCTGGTAGGACAGTGTAACAGGGGGGAAAAAGGATTAGGAAGGACTGCCTGGAGTCATCTAACCCATCCTGTGCTGAGCCAGAGCCAGCACCACTTCCAGTTTTCCGACAAGCTCTGGTCTCACTGGAAAAGAGCACTTTCCAGCAGTGGACATGCAGCATTTCTTCATCTGCCTCTTCCTGCTGAATGGAATTTCCCCCAAATCTGACCCCTGTGGTTTCTTGACTTATCAGAATTGAACTCAGTACTTCTTTTCACTTTCTCTTCGACATGTCCCTTGTGCACTTGGAGACCATGTCATCCATTCCTGGAAGCAAGATTAAATCAAGTTCCTTCAGCCTGTTGTTTGAGGCCACATCATTCACACTTCTGACCAAACTCACCCCTGTCCTCCACAGCCCTTCAAGTGGGTGCACACCTTTCCAGAGTCCAGCTGTCCCATCTGGGACCACATCTCCCAATGAGACTGATTTTTATAATTCAAGCCCTACAGGGCCACTCATGAGTGATGTCCAAAATCCTCACTAAAGAAATCTCAGAGATAAATCAAGAAGCCATCCCTGCTGAAAGGGAAGGGGACAGCAGCTGGATGCAGTGACAGCAAGCTGCAGGACTTGTACCCCTTTTTCCTCATCGCAACACAACCCCCACTTCTCCTATTAGCACTACACCAGCTGCTGAGTTGGGCTGGAGACCTGGGCACGTCTCAGTGTGAGGCTGACTCACAAATGGCTCTTTGTGGTGATTTTTTGCTTCAGTCTGCAGTAACTCAGTTTTAAACACCAGCTCTACAGCACACAGGCATGCCAGGAGATGCTATTTTTTGCAACAAACCACCTGTGTTGGATTTTCTGGCAGCAGGGCTAGTGAGGAGTTTAGCTGGAATCCAGATGAAGCTAGAAAGCATCCCTCTTACCGTCCTCTGTCAAACTGCAAAATATCTTCTGCTCCAAGTGTCTGCAGTGGGATGGGGGGCAAAGCAGTGCAAACAGGACAGAGCCTGCCCACCTCAAGTGAGAAGAACTGAGCTGAGTGACAGCAGCTCCAGGACCTGCTGCCCTCCAAAAGCCAAATGAATCCCACAGGCTCAGCAAAGAGCCATTGCACAGGGCAGACACAGCTTCAGAAACAGCCAGGCTCCACAGCAGACATCATCCCTGCTTTCACCCCAGGGAGACAGTGAAACCCGCAGCCCTATTGGCTCTGACACTGGGAATTCCCTGGGGTAGCTGTCCTTGTCAGGGACAGAGGACAATGCAGTGGTGGGAAATGAAACAGAGCACTGTGAGAAGAGGCTGAATCTGTATCTGTATCCAGGACACTTCTGCTTTTGTTCTTTGCAGAGCAGTGGCTGTCATCCATCACCATAAACACACTGGTGCCTTTCCAAAAGCTGTGTCAGCTAAATAAAAAGGTGGGAAACTATATATTGCAGGTACTTTCAAGGAAAGCACTTGATTTATTTACCAAAGACCCCCTCAGCAGCTCACATTTCTGGAGAATTGCCCCTCCCACAGAGAACAGAAAGTCACAGCTTGAAAATTTAAACAGGATTAAGGAGCGTCCATGTAAACAGAGTTGTGGGCTTGCAGTGCACATCTCAGCAGAGAAGGGGCTTTCCCAGGCATAACATCTGCAAGAGAGAAAATGTTGCTTTCTGTGGGAAAGTGGGGAAGAATGAGATGTGTTTGGAGCAAGAAGAAACTAAAGGCTGCAGCAGGTGAACGTCCCAAGCCAGGAAGCTTGTGAAACACCACACCTTGCAAATCTGCATTGATACAGCACAGATGGACAGGCACAGAATAGTCACAATGCCAGTAAAGTACATCTAGGGCAGAAGGATGCAAGGAAACTTGGGCACAAACTGGGCAGCATGGGGCCAAGCAGACAGAGTGAGACACGAGGATTAGAGGTTTGTTCTTGTTAGATCTAAAGAAAGATTGCAGGAAGAGCCCCTGGGTGTGCCTTACTTAATAAGCTGGCTTTCCCTTTTCACCATGGACTGGGAAAGATTTCTCATGCTTGTGGGTGTAATGCATCCCAGCCAGCCTCAGGCTGCACACCAGTTTCACAAATCCATGAGAACATCCAAAACCTTCTCTTCTTTGTTTGCCCCATGGCTGTCCCTCTCATCCCAAGCAGAGCTAACCAGATCTTGGCCAGCCGCCTCCAAACCCCATCCCTGCATCCCTGCACCTGAGCTGGTGGTGACCCCTCCCCTCAGTCTCAGTTCTTTTTGCCCTGTATCCAGGCCATTCTGCTGTGGATGCAGAGCAATTGAGGAAAGAAGGGAGGATAGGATTCCACCAGCCTTCTGTGGCTGGGCACACAGTTGGAGAGCAGAAAAAAGCCTTACCTAGAGGCACAGCCAAGCAGGAAAACAGGAGGGAGAGGTGGAGAGGACCAAGGAAATGGCACTAAGCCTGCTCTCACTGCCTACTGCTTGTTCAGGAGGGATGGGTAATGGGTACTTTCCAGAGCATTCTCTCAGCAGGTTAAGCCTTCTCTTCACTTGCCTTCCTGGTTTTGTCTTTATGTCCAGTTTTCAGTGCTTTTGTGCATAGAGAGAAGATGGATGCATCTGAGGCAGAGAGGAAGTGTCCCCCTACCTTTCCAAAGGGAGCCCTCGGACCTGGGCAGAGTTGGGCCTGTCTTGTGGCTCAGCCCCCACTGCAATGAGCTGCAGTTTCTGCTACTTCTAGAAACACAAAGCTGAGTCGAGTCCTGTCCAGGCACAAGGGTCTCCATATAGGACAGCTTCTGGACTCAATTTGACTCCAGGAGCTCAGGGCAGGGCAAACACTCTGGTCTCATGCTCCAGACCTTGGAGGTGCAGGCTGGGCATTGCCACCAGGGAGAGTTCAGCTGCAGGAGGAGCATGGCAGGAATGGCACCAGCTCCTTGTTGGAACCATGCAGCCTGGCTAAGAGTGCTGGCATCTTCCCAAAGGACAAATCTCAGCAGGAAGTGTCCAGACAAGCAGCAGTGGTGATGACAGGCTGGAAATGAGGGGGGAGCAAGCAGGGGCCTGAGGATAAGAGATGTCAGTTCTGGATCCTCTCCATCATCCACACATGTTGTTTAGGCAAGAGCAAACAGTACAATGGAAGAAGTCTAAAGGGGCATTTCCTCACCTGACTTCCCACCCTTCCCAGCCATCCACACATCCCATCTCCTCATATAAACCCACACAGGTCCCTGAGCCCCTGCCTGGTAGATCTGACACCTGTGCCAAGGAAGAGCGGCCCCTTGCCTTGGCACCATGGGGTGGAAACCACCAGAATGGGGAACAGCTGGCCCCTGCACTGGCAAAAGGGCCCAGGGCATGTCCACACCTCCTGTTGACTCTGGTGCACCAGGGAGTCAGGCGAGGAAGCTCTGTGAAGGTTGTGAGAGGGGAAACAGCTTTTAGCCCCCGTGGTGCTGCTCACCTTGCCTGCAGGTCCATGTGGGGAGGATGCAGCTGGTTCCTCTGCAGTGACTCCAGGAGCAGCATGTGCAGCACATGGGCGATGCTGGTGACAGGAAAAGCCCCTGTACACCCTCTCTTTGGAGGCAAGGGACCAAACCAGTTCCAGTAAATACTCTTCCTGGAAAGGGTATTACGGCACCAAGGAAAACCAACATAGCATTTCCCTTGGTGCCCTGCTAGCAGAGAAGCAAATGGGTGTTTTCTGCATAGAACCTTCAATCCTACCTCCCATCTGGGTATGCCTGTGCCAGGCCAGACCTTGAGACCGCAGCAGATTGCGCCTGCTGTGTCTGGTGCCCCTTGCACTCAGCCTGGGCACCATCCAAGGCTGCTTTCACCATGCCAGGCAGACACACAAGTGCCCTCATGATCCCAGCTGTGAGTGCTGGCAGCCAGGGAGCGACCCAGTGCCTGCTCAGTTTGCTTGCATAGATGCAGCCTTGTCCTTTATCTCCTGTCTTGTCACAGGAGAGTGGCTGTTTTGTCAGCTCCTTGTGAAAGCTTTGCAGCTGCAGCACCTTGTTGCTCCACAACGTGTGAAATACAGGTCCCCAGGCTTGAATAAAGGGCTCCAGGGGATTCAGCCAATGCTCCAGAGCCAGAGGGATCCCTGCATGTGACTCCTGAGTTGCTGAGGGTATGTCTGCATTGTACTGCAATGGGTTCTGCTTCGAGGATGCAATGAGGTTAGGAAAAGAGCGAGGAAAACATGGGGAGAGAAAAGCAGGATGACTTTTTTACTGAAGCTAACTTTGGGCTGGGAACCAAGGTTTTTGACACAGCAGTGACTAGCTACTTTCCCTGAGGAAAGTGGCTGCTTCCTTCTAAAGAGATCGTTGACATTTTGAATCAGAGAAACTCACTCCCTAGTTTACTAAGCCCTGAACCAATCTGGTTTTTGACAGATTTCCAAGAGGAGTTGGGCTCTGGCGTGGATGGAGAGGCTGCGGCTGGAGGAGGGACAGGAGCCAGGAACTCATACCTGGTCCAGGACAGCATCTCTTCCTGTCCTCCAGAGCAAGCAGCCTGCAGCCAGAGCTGGGATGAGGATCACCATCCACCTGAGAGCCACAGCAGACAAGGAGCTAGCAGGGATCTGTGGTGTGCAGCTGCACTGCTCTGAGGAGAACACATTTACTGCTCCCAGGAGAGATGAGAACCCCGGGCTCTGCAACCGTGCTCTTGAGGGCTGCTTGGCTAAGACATCCCTGAAACTCTCATGGAAATAGATTAACCTGCTTCCAACACCCAAGAGATCAGTGTAAGCCCCTTGTCCCTCATTTTCCTTGATGCAGGACACGGTTCTCCTTGTCCTGGTAGCCTGCAGCCAAGGATGAATCTAATCCACCCCAGGCTAAGCCCCTCTGGCAGTCCCTGCCCTTCGCAGGGACCTGCTCCAGCTGCAGCAGCTCAGCCTCAGAGCAGATCCATGCCAAACATCCTCCCCCTCCCCAGCCACGGCCCCCTCACAGGTCACTGAGCGAGCAGCAGGAAGGCTTCTGTCCAAGACAGCACCAGTTATCCTCATTTCCCACTCACACTGTTTATCTTGGCCCCTCTTCCCATACCAGCCTTCCTTCTCTTCCTCCTTCTGCCCAGGATTGAATTGCTGGGGCTGTCACTGTGGTTAATGGTCTGGGACAGAGCTGGTGCTCTCTGAGAGTCACACTCAGAGACATCTGAGCCCGAGCACTGTGTGTGCACACACCAGGGAGGGGCACCCCGGAGGGGAGGACAGCTGAAAGAGAAACCAGGCACCAGCTGAGTGAGGCAGGTGACCAGGGGAGAAGAAGGGACAGGGTTAAGCCTGGGTTCAAGAGGTGTCAGCACAAAGCCATCAGGTACCTGGCTTGGACAGCCCAGCCACTGATGCCATCCCCTGAGGGCTGTTCCCCTTGCCCTCAGGAACAGTCCTGGGCCATTTCATTCCCAGCCTGTGCCCAGGCATGCTGGCTACACCAAACCTGACTGACTGGATAATGCAGGCAGTCACAGCAGTGCTTGGGAGGAGAGGATGCTGCCTGCCTGTGGGACACTGAGAGCTTCAGCTGGACAGAACAGCTTTGTTCAGACATCTCATAGCCTGGGCAAAAGGGGACAAAAGGACACTTTGAGACAGCAAGACCTTATTCAGAGTGCACAGGAGACCTGGGGCTCAGTAGGAAAAGGGCCACAGACGCTCAGCTTGCTGTTGATGAGTGGCAGGAGCTGGGGAGCTGCCATCTGTGCCTTATCCATGGGTGTGCCCAGGAAAAGATGTCTTCAGGAGCTTCCATTGCCCCAAAAGCTTATCCTTGAACTCATCTGCACCCCAGCCGCCAGCAAGTGCTGACCTGCCAGAGGAATCAACCACACTGTGCCTCAGTTTCCTTTTACTGCAAGGACAAACCTCCCATTCCTGCAGCACTTCCTCTATGTCCTCTGCCCCTTTGGAAACTGAAAGCTGGGGAGATGCAACCCAGCATCTGCACTGACAGGACTGAAGTGTTTGGGGCCGCATGGTGCAACACTGGCACGCTCCCTCCTACCCCATCCCTGCACACCCACAGCCTGGCTGAGCAGCGCAGAGCAGGGTGACTGTTTTCCATGGTTTTCCCAGGAGAGACCTGCAGCCCATCTGCTGTGTCCCTCATCCCCATGAACCCTCCTGCCTCCTCCCCACACCCCAGCACAGCCCCCTTGCCGCTGCAGCACAGCAGGCAGTGCTGCCTGCTCACCACACACTCCATGCTGGCTTTCAGGCTCAAACATGAGGCGCGACAACTACCTGCTGGCTTTTATTTTTATTTAACAAAATCACGGCACAATTAAAAAAAAAAAAAAAGATAGTAAAGAAGAGGCATACACATGGAATTGTTGCAATGAACAGATCTAGCAGCAAATAACCTGAGAGCAGCATGACCTCCAGGCGTGGGCATGGGGCAGGGCTGGACGCTGGTGTCAGGCTGAGGGACTGAAAAAGGTGCAATATCCCCAAGGAGAGCAGGAGCTAGAGCCATATCTCTGCCTGCTCCACATTAGTGGCTCTATTTCTACCCTTGCAAGTAAGGGCAGGAGGGAAACAGCGCAGGGAATTCAGGAGATAGAGAGGAACCACATCAGCTACACGTGTTCTGAGGGCATCTGGGTCATGCTTGGCAAGGACCAGTACAATGTGTGGCCCTTGTGGAACATCTCCATCACTCCCCTCCAGCCCCACACTGTTCTGTGCTGGCAGCCCTTCCCAGGGATGCAGGAGGACTCTGGGCTGGGGCTGGCCATGGAAACCAAAGGGATCAGACTATGGCTGGAAGTCACAACTGTTGTGCTGATGGGAAGTCTGAGAGTCCCCAGCTCGACTCACAGACCAGACCATCAAACAGCTTCCAGGTTGCAAGGTGATGGAGTCCAGCAGCCCCTGGCTCAGTCTGACACAGGCTGCTGGGTCACATTGGAGGCGGAGGGAAAAGGACAGAGCAGACAGGGCTCTGCCCCATCCCACACACTGGCATGAGTCTCAGGGAGGGTCAGCCCTGAGGTTGGAGGTGGAAGCAGCTTGGCTCTGTTAGCATCAGACTCACAGCTGGGAGATGGTCCCCTCCAGCTGTTGGACAAGCCATGGCTTCTTCAGGACCTACTTGCCCTGTGGTTTGCCCTGGGGAAATGAAAAACCCAACTGATACTGGTGTGCTCCTTGGGCTATGAGTTTCCCCAGGGTCCCTTCCCCTGCTGGACAAGCCATGGACCTTGTCCGGGCTTGTAAAGCACCCACCCAGCTCATGATAAGCCCTCTCCATGAAGATGCACAAGCAGCAGACCCCAAGCTTACGGGACAGAAGTGAGAAGGGATTTTGCTCCCGGTGCATTTGCCGCGGCACACTCCAGGCTCAGGCAAGAGTGACACTGGGTAGACAAAAATCCCAGGGCTGCATTTATTTGGGGTGAAAGAGGGACTACCAAGGAGGCAGATTAGTCCCAGTTGGAGGCAGGAGGGATGGAGACCAAGACATATTATCGATGCCTTGGATAATTTGTCTACCCAGCAGCCCAGTCACAATGGGAAAAGCCTGTCTGGCAGTGGATAAACCCACCCCCTGGGCTGAGAACAGGGATGTGCTTACCCTCTTGGCAGAGCTGGCATCCAGCCTCTCTTGGAGACGAATCACCCACGGGGAATGGAGGGGTGCACAGAGCCGCTTGCCCTTTGTGGTGATGAATCTGCCAGGCCGATAAGGGAGAAAACCAAGATGCAGTGACAGGCACTCCATGGATGCCCAAGAACAGCACAAGCTCTCACCCACTCCCCACCTCAGTGCCCTCCCCCATCTCTGCCTGTGGATGACTTTCTTCCCTGGTTTTTATCCCCTCTCACTGAGCCTCTGGATCTCCAGGATCAGTTCCGCAGCTCTCTCTATTCCTTCGCCCTCAAATCCCGCTCAACATCCCTCTGCCGTCCTGCTCTGCTTTCCACCCTGTCTCCGTGCAAGGCCCATCCCTTGGCCATCACGGGTGCCTCAGCCACCAGCCCCTGGGCTCTTACACGGCAGCAGGGATGTCGCAGCCGTCCTGCACCAGCTGGAGCCAGTAATCCCTGACGATCCGCCGCGGGATGGGTGCCTCGCTCGTCCGCAGGCAGCAGTCGAGGACGTTGTTGCCACCGTGCACTGGAGGAGGAACACAGAGAGCAGGCTGAGCCCAGCTCACCTCTCAGGTCTCCCAAAGGAGTGACAGGGCTGTGCAGGACGGTGCCTGCAGGAATGCTCTAACACACCACCCTGCCTGGGCACACAGGCAGCTTTGCTGGGTGCTTTATTGCGCTCACACCCCAGTGCTGAGAGCCCTTTTCCTCCTTCCCATGGAAATCAAAGGAGATGGGGAAGGGTAAACAGGCAGAAGGCAATGAACCTGCACCCCAGCTAGCAAGGCAGGATGCAGGGGTTCTTATTTACCCCGCTTCAGGGCGCTGCAAAACAGAGACGCATTTCTGAGGGGTTGGGGATGATTTCAGATTTATTTACTGAAGCAATCACAGCTTTGGCAGCTACCACCAGCCCACCCCACATGGATCATCCCTGTGACAGCTGAAGGACATAGCTGACAGTGCTTCTCTGCAGGGAAGGAGATCCAGAGTCACCCTCCCAGCAAATCCTGTACTCACTGTTAACACCTGACAAGGCTGGCAGCACCCACGGACGTCTGTACCCTCAGCAGCAAGGTGTGGTGCAATAACACAAAACATCTGGACCCCCCAGCTCCCCACCACATGTAGAGGTTCTGATGTCACCCACCCAGACAGCTGTGACCTGTGCAAATGCCACATCAAGCACCAACAGCCTCTCAAACATCAGCCCTGCCCTAACAGACACCCTCCCTCTTGCTCCCAGCCCTGCCACCTGCCCCCAGGCTGCCCTACACCACAGGGTGACTGGAATGTCACCTCGGTGTGTAATGGGGAGAATGGGACCAAGACAATCCCAGCCCAATGCATTCAAGCTGGGCTAGGGCACTGGGAGGCAGGATTGCACCATGGCCCTTTCCCAAACACACCTTCCCAGCCCCAGAGCCCTGCAGGCTCCTGTCTGAACTTTGGGCAGGACAAAGTCCCTGTGAACAGATTACAAGAAGAGGACGCAGGAGGGCTGAGAGGAAGCGGCAGCCATGCGTCCCTCTAAAAGTCTGCTGGAAATGCAAAAGAGAGAAGAAACAGAATCCTCTAATTTCCCCAGGAAAGACAGCCTGAGAGGTCCCATCTTACCATCCAGGACATGTCCCAGCAACAGGAGACTGAAGCAGAGAAGATGCAGCCGCTGCATTTTGCTGCTAAGTCTGGCAGAGGATGGGCTGGGGGCAATTGAGCTCCAGGCAGGAGAGGTGAGCTCTGCACAGCTTCCCTAGGCCCTGCTGCTGCTTCTCCCCACTGCTTATATACCCTTCACCGCTTTCACTTTCTTTTGAAGGCTGGGACATTGTAAAAGGAATTACGACAGCCTGGATTTAATCCTTGCGCAGTTCCCAAATATCCCAGCAGCTGCTTTTCCCTGCAGCCAGCTGTTCTGGAATCCCATAGCCAAAAACTCCCTAGCCCTCTCTGCCAGCACTCAGGCCATAGATGTTGCTGGGAAGGACCAGGCAGCTCCAGGGTCCTTTTACCTTGTGAAAGAAGCCCAGGGCCCTGGGATAGCACCTGGGGCGCTCTCACCCCACACATTTCCCAGCCTCTTCTCTGAGACATCTCTGGGACATTCACAATAAATATCACATAGTCTCATGTAGTCTCAACCCTCTGATGCTGTGGGAGGTAGAACTTGCCTCAACCTCAATTTTGGGGTACATGTTGGTATTGGGGTGATGTCTGTCTCCCCCCTAGTCTCCCTGGCTGGTTGCTGAAGCCTGGCTTTCCCCCCTGCCCTCCCCAGTGCCTGCATGGGGGGCACATCCAAAGCTGGCAGAGAGAGGAGAGCTCAGTCAGTGCATTCCATTCCAGGACCACAATCTCACAGGCCAAAAGACAACCTGATTTCCAGGTGTCCCAGAAAATGGGTTCTTGGCCAAAGGCAGCTACAGAGCTTCCTGTAAACAGGTTTTCTCCATGCAAGAGCAGAAATCCCCCACGGAGGCTGTGTGCACGGCGCAGGGTGCCAGCATCTCACCGCTGCGTGGGCACTGCCGAGAGCGAGGACCAGCGCTCCCACTTTGAATCTTCACAGGAGCACAGGGATGGGGGCTGCTTCTCCTTGGTATGGTGACTCACCACCATGCCGGTGCCAGTGCCACCTGCAGTGATGTCCCTTAAACCAGGCTGCTTCAGTCCCTTGAGGGAAGCAGGGATCACCGGGGTTATGCAGCCCAAGGGGAAGAACAACGGAAGGCTCAGTGCTGTCAGCATCTGCCTTGCAGGGAGTTGGAGATGCCAGAGGCAGGGTCTTTTCTGAGGGGCCCAGGGACAGGACAAAGGTAAAGGCACCAGATGCACCTAGATAAATTCCCACTGACAAAAAGAAAATTATTTTGCAGCAGGGGCAAGCAAACCCTGCAGCAGAGTATCTATGCTTGCCCTTTTACCCTTGCTCCAGCTTTGGACTGTCCTTGAACCTAAGTGGAGAGCAGTGTACAGAGCCCTTTCCACCCGGGCACAAGGCACACAGCTGGGACCCAGGCACCTCAGTGAGTCCCTCACACTCCTCTCAACAGTGGGAGAGGCTCTGCCCCTTCCCCACTCCATGCTAAGAAGCAAGAGGAGACCCCAGCCATGTCACCAGACATGGTGCTGCATCCCTGCACTGGCACTGGCACTGGCACAGCTTCATGTGTGGGGTGATCTCCTCCATCAGGAAAGCATTGCCTCTGGCTGCTCCTGTGCCCCAGCAGGAGTAGCACAAACAGGATGTGTCAGCTTAACTTCAGTCAGCACCTGCTGACACTCCCAAACCAGCAGAAGTCGAGTTTAGGTGGTGAAGGATTAGCGTCATCAGCCCCGGGTTCCCCGCAGGTTTGGGGATGTACGCTGGTTCTGCAACCTGGTCTCTGCTTAATCTCCTCAGGACGCTGCCAGAGAGATGTCACAGCAGGGAGGATGACAGCTCCTGGTAGCCAGAGCTGCTCCCAGCCTAGAGCCAGCTCCTCGCTGGGGCTTGGTCTGACAGTGTGGAGCCCTCTGCAAAGAGTGGGTCCCAAGAGCAGCACCCTGACCCATTGCGGGGTGGGGGTGCTGGGGGTGCTGCCCAGCAACAAACCCTTACCTCCTTGCATGTTCTGGGCCTGGGGTGCTGGGCCTCCTGTGCTGTGGGACTCCCCTCCAGGCACTGCTGGGTCCTGCGCCCCATGGCAAGCAGGGGTGTCCCCAGCCACCACTTCCCTGGCACAAGGTTCTCCCACCTCCTGCTGGCTCCCAACTGGCTCTACACCAAAAGGAGCATGCTGAGCTGGGAATATATCCATCTGGGACTAAACCTCTTACCACCTCTGGCTGCAGGGGAACCCCACGCCCTGAGCTGCCCCTGCCAACAGCATGGGCAGGAAAGGGAGGTTGCTCTTCCTCATGACAGTTGTCAGGGAGCCTAGTGGGTCAAAGCACAGCAGCTTCACACGCCTCTGCTCCCCAGGAAGAACACGAGAGTGAGGAAAGGGGCTTTCCACTTGCATTGTGAAAGGGGAATGTGGTGGGTTTCCCCCCTCTTACTGGGGGTCAGTAAGATTTCTAAGAAAAGTGTGGTCATCCAGAGATGCATCCCTGTGGCATGAGGAAGGGCACCCATCCCCCTCGAAGGACTGAGCCTCAGGGGCCAGAAGAGGCAGTGCAGAGGGGGAAGACAGGGATCTTCAGGGTCCAGGCTCCTCAGAGGCACAAACAGGCAGGGGACTTGGTGGGGATGAGGAAAGAGCATTGCTCACACTGACTCATTTAAGCCTCTTCCTGAGCAATTAGGGACCACTGGAGCTCCAGCCCCAAGGACACCACAGGATGCAGCATGAAGCATCCATGAGCACTCACTCCTGCAGAAACCTCGATAATTCAGTTATCAATTTAAGTGGAAATCAGAAGGGATCAATGATCCCTGTGGGAAATCCAACCCATTGAAATGTAAACTGACCATGTGGGTATCACCTTCATCCCTGGGCTCTCCTCAGGGAGCACTCACCATGTTGCTGCCTTCCTGGAGACCTGGGAGACCTGGCAACCACGGGAGCTGCCAGGACAGCTATTCCCCAGGCTGTCGGGTGGTGGTCTGCCTTCCACCTCTGAGCTACAGAGCTGGAAAGGGCAAAGGGGGAATTTCAGCAAATTCCAGCTACTGCCAGTCCCTGGGGGTGGGATCTGGGCTGGCTGCATTCATTTCATTGGGAAATACTGGGAAAGCACTGCAGCTGCTTCAATTCTGCTTGCAACACCCAGCTTGTGGCAGCCTCACACAGCTCCCAGCACATTCCCAGTCCTACTGCAGTGCAGAGACTGAGGCCACAGCAGCCATGGGGCTCAGGGCCCCACTGGATCTCCTCTAGCTGAGTGAACACAGCCAATCTGATTAAATGGATATAAGGGGGCGAAACTAGCAAGTCACAGCTTTGCCCAGAAGTAGCAAAGATGAACCTGAGGATCTGGTCCAAAAGAACTCAAAAGGTTCCAATTCCTTCTCTGCCTCTAATACTCACTGTCTTCAGCATCACTGATGTTGTGGTCACCATGAATGATGAGCAGCAGATAAAAAAAACCTTCAGCTGTGTCTTGCTCAACACTCCTAGGCAAGCAAACATCTCCCAAAATCCCTGCAGCACACGTGTCCCTCAGCATCACCTTTGGGCTGCAGATTCCCAGCCAGATGCTTCCTGCAAATAGCACGGAGATGGCAGTGGCCAGGTCGGATGTCCCCATCCCTGACTCCCTGCCATCATTCTGCCTGCCCCCTCTGCAGCTCCTCCCTGAAAAGGGATTTCAGAGGGGATGTCTGAGGACAGCTCAAAGACCTATACAAAAAGCAGCCAGTCAGCAATTCCCTTGGCACACGCTGCATAGCTTGGCAGAGAAGGATGCCCAGTGAGGCTGCACGCCCCGTGCACTTGTGGACACATCTACAAGAAAATGGGACAGAGCAAACCCTTGGGGGCTCTTTGACAACAGGCAGGGGAGACTGTGAAGTTCTTGGTTTCTTGCAGCTCTGAGGCAGGGCTCATGTTGGCCCCGGCACAGGATATCCTCAGAGTAGAGCAGATGCTTTTCACAACCAAGGAGCAGGTCTGCAATGGGGAGACAAGCATGGGACACAAGCAGAGGGATCTTGGGTTCTAGGGAAATGGAAGGAGGAATAACAGCATGGGATACGCCAAAGCCAAGGGTCTTCAGACAGCAAAAGAGAAGGTGGGGGAAGGAGGACACTTGGGAGTTACACATAGCCAACAAATGGGTTGAAAGGAAGCCTTGGGCTGTGCCCTCTAGGAGAGCATGAATGCCAGGGGATTGCCAGAACTGGGAAATACCTTGGGACAGGAAAGGTGAGAGCCCCTCTTGGCCACCAGCCACTTTCCCGCATCTTCTCTGCTCTCAAGATCATAGCAGGCCTCAGGAGAGCAGTGTTGGTGGAGAGAGCACCAAAAAACACCTCGAAGCTTTGCTTGGAATCCAAAGCCCCTCTCACACCCGTGCAGCGACAGAAGCAGCCCTTGGCTGCACTTGGCTGCTGCAGCCCTGCCCGCTGCTGCTGCTGGGCCAGGACCTGGGATGGAGGGATGGAGCTGATGTGCCTGTGTGCAGGTGAGCCTTGCTGGAGCTCCACCTGGCATCACAGCCCAGAGCACTCTGCTGCTGGCACAGCCCTGGAACATGCTCTGCACAGCTAATGACTTGAGCTAAGCATTTGGCCTGGGCTCAAGGCTTCCTTGGCTGCTCTTGTTTTCTGTCTCACCCGGCTGCTCTCTGCCGTCACTGGAGCCTTTCTGCTCCAGAGTGGCCGAGCTATCCCAACCCTTTGCTCAGCTTTGCTTCCTTCCCTGCAGACTGATTCTATGTCTAGGTGGGCTTTAATACATCCCTTGCCCACCTCCTACCCCAGCACATACTTCATCAGCACTGCCTTATCTTTGCACAAAGCATCAGGCTTGTCCTGCCCAGGGGTACAGCTCCGTGAGTTCCTTTCTGCTGCTTCACTGCTGCACCACTTTAGACCTTCTTCTTCACATCTTGTCCCAGCTGGGGTACATGGCTTCAGCTCCTTTTTGAAGAAGTAATTTTGCTGCAGGCTGTGGCTCATTACTTCTCACAGGGACGTGTTTCCCAGGTGCTATCTCACTGTAGCAGCACTGTGACCACCTGTTTCACACCTGCCTCGAAAGGCTCCCAGTAACTCTGCCACCTCGTCTGCCTGGAGAGCAGCATTCAGCAATAAATCTGGAAGGAGAGTGTAAACACTGGTGTGTGTGCAGGCACAGGCACAGGTGGGTTGCATTTGTGCATCTGTGCCCATGCTCACGTGTGCCTTCCTGAGCAAGAGACAAGCTCCTGTGTCCTTCCATACCCTGTTTTTGGTAAGTTTTAGGGCAAATCATAACAGCAACACTGGTATATCTTTTTAACCTGTTTTAGCCTAATGCCCTCCTGGCATTTAAAGGGAAAAATCCCTCTTGTGTGGGGTTTTCTTCCACAGCCACAGAGACACCAGGGCACATTTCACATGCTGGTTCATTCCTACCATATCCTCATGCTTAGCTGTTTGTGGTTTCAGATGTATCTGTCTAGACCTCATTTCTTGGGAATTTTTGCAACCATTTCACAATCCCCTGACACCACAACCAGCACAAGGAGGTCATCAGAGGCAAGGCCATTGGATGCATTGTGTCCTCATCAAACACAGGGCTGCCTCCACCCCTCTCATAGCACGCCCATCTGAGTCCTTGTGTGCAGGTATCAGTTCCCAGGCTCCCAGCAAAGCCCAGAGCATAGCCTCATTAATAACCTGTTTTATTGCTGTTATCCCAAAGCAGCAAGGAGCACAGAGCCCCTGCTTTGAACAAGCAGTACACACCCACGATGGGTAGGAGTTAGAGGGACCGGCTCAGCGCTGAGAAAAGATGCTGTGTCCAAACCAGTGTTGTGCCCGTGTTCTCTGGCACCTCAGAACGCCTCACTGGGGATAGATGAGCAACCAGAATGTCTCCAGCTTGCTGGGAAAGACAGCTACAAGAGAGGGGACTTGCACTGCTCCCCTGTGCCAGCAGCTCCCAGCCCGAGCACCCCAGGGATGCATCACACAGGAGCACTGCAAAAGCCTGGACCTGGGGGATGATGGTGAGTGGGCCAGGAGAACACCCCACCATGCAGCCCTTCCCACCCCACCAAAGCCCATCACAACAGCCAGAACAAATGAATTTGGTTATAAAGAATACATTTTATTGTCACACATCCTGTCCAAAAGCCGGTCTGGCAGACGGCCGGGTGTTCAATGTGGAGGAGGAGACAGCTCAGCGCCTGTCCCATGCTTGGGGCCAGCCTCTTGGACTTCACAGTTACTTTGCACAGCCTTAAAATGATAAACCTAAATGCCCTATTAATAAAGCAATCAAGCCAGATACGTACTTTGTAGAAACACTCAGCTATAAGCTTTACTCCAACAAACACACTGCCCGTGCTGATATTGTTAAGCTCTGAAAATCCTGTTATTGCATTTATATGATTTAATAGACCTTTACTGACCAAAGTCCGCGTTCAAAATCTCTGCAAGCAGATAGCAGCGTGGCTCTAGCACAGCTGTTTGATTTGCTCCTTCTCAGCCAGGGAGAGCAGGTTGCAAGCACATGGAGATGCCATTTTCCCCCCAGCCCCTATCCCAAGGGTCTGTCCCACCTCCACCTGCAGTCTCAACTAAAGGTGTCCTCTACTCAGTGACTTTT
The DNA here is from genome assembly GCA_013401375.1 of Spizella passerina. Lineage (NCBI taxonomy): Eukaryota > Metazoa > Chordata > Aves > Passeriformes > Passerellidae > Spizella > Spizella passerina. Next base: position 172,742 of record WBNQ01012001.1, read on the forward strand.
CTCACTAAATGTTTGGGTTAGAGCTGCTCTCAAATGGCTGCAGGATGTCTACCGTGAATTTTACAAAATATGCTTTTCCCCCACCTTCACAGCCTCACATGTGTTTTTCCCCATGTGGGGTTTTCAGATTTGGTAAATATGTATGAGAGAGTTGCTGGGGCTTTTTTTTTTTCCCCCAGAAAACTAAGCATTTGTCTTAATAGTGTCTGAAGCCCTGACACAAGCAAAGCCAGGGGAAAGAAGAGGGTGAAATTCCACTAAACCGAACAATTTGTTCTGATTTCACTGCAATTTTGTAGCCAGGGGAGCTAAAAGGGTATAATTCCACTAAATTGAACAATTAGTTCTGATTTCACGGAAATGTTGTACCTAAAAAAGAAAATGAAAAAACCAAAGGGACAAATTGTGGCTATCTTTATACAAACTACAGTGCAACAGTGTGCCATAATACCTGAAAGATTAGAACAGTCCAGACACGCTGTTACCCCAAAACTCTCCATCTCAGCTGCTATTAATTGCTCTGCAAAGAAGCACTCAGCAAGCAGTTCAAGTAGGACCACAGGACTCGGGACCTGCCTGGTTCCACATGCCTTGCAAGCCAAGAAGGAGCAAAGAGATGAGAGGAAAATAAAATGCATCCACAGTTTATTTGGTAGAAAAATAAGAGAAATCTTCCAGAAAATACAGCCTGCAGCATAAAGGCTACTTTGTGAAGTGTAAGGAGAGAGAAGTAAAGCCTTTCAGGAAAACTGAATGAAAGCACAGTTTTCAAATATAAATACAAATGTATAATATCCCCCAAAAAAAGTCATAGGAAAAGCGTCCATCCTGCTAGGCTAAATAACTCCCATTGAGTGGGAAGCATGTCCACTTCCCTCAAGAGGCCATGGCTCAGCTCCCACGCCCAGGTCCCCACTTGCTTGGCCGTGGGATGAGTGAGGACCTGGGTGCCTGCTTTGCTGAGAGCGCCCAGGCACTGCAGGTGCTGGGGGATCTCTGTGTCAGGCATAGCAGCAACAAAGAGGTGGTGGGGCAGGGGGAATCCTCCTCAGCCTGTCCCATCCCCGCCCTGGGGCTGGCGGGTGGGTGGGTGTGTGGTTTGTGTGCGTCCATTGCCATTGCCGTGGGTCAGTCACCAGGGGGAAGGCATCCGTCCTGACGGAGGCAAGGAGGAGGGGGTGAGATGGAGAGGGTCTCAGCCAGATCATCCACCCCAGCTGGGCCATTCCCTGCTGTGACCTGCCCTGCTCATCCCCAAGCATTGCCTTATCCCAGAGGGTCCAAAACAAATTTAACTTCAAGGCAGGCACAAACCAGGAGAGAGTTGTTCCCTAAGTGCCTCTGTGCTCCAGCCACAGCTCTGACAGCTCTCCCTGGCTTTGCATCAGGAGCTGAACCCTACCCTCCCACAGAGAAGGATCTAGAATGGGGTGCAGCACCCTCACTCTACTCACCCCCCTCACCTACCTCTTCAGGCCTGACTTAGACCCGCTGTCGCCTCTGCTTCTTGGGTCTGCCCCTGGGACGCTGGGTCTGCCCCTTCTTCCTGTTCTTGTCATTCTTGGCCCTCTTGTCCAGCTGCTGAATCAACTTCAGGACAGTGTCGTCAGTGGGAGAGGCACAGATTTTCCTGTTCCTCTTGGTGATGAGCCTGGGGAGCAGCAGAAAGATTTTCTGGGGGAGGAGCAGAGGGAGGACAAGGAAGGGTTTGTCTGAAGCCAGACTGTTCCAAGCGGTCCTGGCCACCACAGGGTACTCACACAACAGAGCGGAGGTAACAGCCAGACTCGGGTCCCTGTTGGCGGTAGGATGTCACCACGCCACCAAGGATCTCCTTCTTCAAAGGTCTGTTCTTCAGGCAGCAGTCCAAGGCTGAGCTTCCAATGCCTGTGAGCAAGGAGGGCATGTGGGGTTTGGGATGGCCAGTGAGTCAGGACACCTTCAGCACAGAATGCCAGCTGACAGCACAGGGCTTGTTTGGCGTCACGGGTCTGGGAGATCCTGGGCACCACTTGGGGTTGGAAGCTCTGAACCCCAGTGCCCAGGTCAGACCTGGCCCCAGGAATACGAGACACCACATCTGATAGTGGTGGTGGGGAAACTGAGGCAGAGATGAGCACCTTGAGAATGTACTGGACATCATTCAGTTCTTTTCAGCTTGGGGTGCTGCTAGCCCAGCAGCCACATGCACACAGACACACTCCAAGCCAAGCAAGCCCTGCCAGCCAATGCCACAGGCACACACACACAGAGCCCTACACACACCTGCACACCCCAGGCCCTACAAACACCACCCCACAGGCTGCACACACCCCACTAAGGACCCACACACCCCATCCCAGCAGGAGCAGGCAGGAGGGCTCCTCGCCCCTCACCTTGAGCCTGGGCGATGAGGAGGGAGGCAGCCAGCAGCAGCAGCAGCAGCAGGAACCGGCGGAGAGCCATGGTGCTGCCAGGGGCGCCGAGCAGGGCAAGGCTTGGGAGCAGGACAAGGCTTGGGAGCAGGACACACACTGCTGCCTCGTGCTGAGGCTGCTCCTATTTATCTGTGCATTCCTTGCTTTCGTTTTTGGACAGCTTGGCAGGCAGCCCACCAGCCGGCCAAGGGCTGGGTGATGCACGAGTAGAGGGTGGGGGATTCCTGGAAGCTGCACGCCCCCCTTTACAGACACGTCCTGTCTTGTTCCCAGCTGCCCATCACAGGGGGCTACCAGGTAGGGGCCGTGCTGGAGACACAGCTCCCATCACAGCTAGATGGGTTTGTGGGCTCCAGTTTCCTACACAGTCTCACAACCTGCCACTACCTGCTCTCAGAGGGTCGGGTGTTTATTCCCATGAAATGGATCCTGGAAGGTGGCCAAGCCTTCAAAGAAACCAAGGAGTCAACCTGATTTGCTCCCCCATTTGGTGGTTTGCTTCCAAGCCAACCACCAACACAAACAGTAGGTGAGAAGTGGCTCAGGGTGAGCCCATACCCCTTCCCCTGAGCCCCCATCCGTGTCTGGCTGCCTTGGGGATGAACCCAGCTGAACAAAGCTGAATAGAGGTGTAGAGCTGGGATGTGTGAGGGCCAGACTGCAATGGGGCTGGGGAAAACAGCACAGCCCATTATATTTTGGTGCTGATATCAAATTGTGGGGAGCTGGGGTGAGTGGGGACCTTGACTAGCTGAAGGAATGTGCTGACAAGGACGTGAAAACCCACAGCAGCATGACACGGCCCTGTGCAGCTGGACATAGCTGGACAGATGGGGACCACATACAAGTGGTCCCAGAGAGCTGAACAGGACCCCAGAGGAAATTCCTGTGGTGATAAAACCCATCCAGGGAGATGGCCTTTGTTACTGGACCAAGCCCTGAGCAGCTAGTGTGACACCAGTCCTGCTGTGGGGAAAGGACAGTCAGATATTTTTCAGGTAATCACCAGAAGAGACCAAGGTGGTTTCACAACTGCTTTGGGCCACCTGTTCCAGTGGTTGATACATCCCCAAGTTGAAAACATTTCCCTCACTGTTTAAATACAATTTCCTGTGATGGGTCTGGTGTTGCTGCCTCTCACCCTGCTCCAGAGCCCCAGCACCACTCCAGCCCACCTGGACAACTCCCAGCAGCAGGAATTCCCCCTTGCCATCCTTCACCACTCACTGCTAACAGCCTCTCTTTGCTGGCCTCCAGCTCCTTGGACAGCTCCTGTCCCAGTGCTCATGCCAGCTGTGTCCTTGGAGCCCCAGTGGAATGGGCAGCTCTCATGGGGTCTAACCAAGGATAGTGGGGATCAAACCCCTTTAAGAGCCCTGCTGCCTGGGAGCTGGGCTGTAACACCAGGACCTTCCACCAGTTTCTGTCAATGACCCTGACAAACAGACATCAAAGACCTCGAGGAGCCCGGGAGAAGCCCAAAGTGGCAGCTGCTGCAGAAAGCAGAGCAGTGTAAGGTGCCCACTCTCTTGTTCCCCTCAGCAGGGAGAAGGCAATGCTGGAGTCATGGATCACCAACAACTGCCAGCCAGGAGAGCAGCATTCCTCTGGGACAGTGGGGCAGTGTGCCAGGGCTGCACTCCTGCGGCTTCCTCCATCCCTTATGCATGGAGATCCCGTTCAGGAGGTGCCCAGATGGGGGGAGGCAAATCCCCACATGCTTGTGCAGCACAGAGGCTGCCATGGAGCCAGGCAGCAGAGCCTGAGGCAGGCAGCAGGTTGGGCAGTAGCAGGTTGTCTGCAGGTGCATCTCCCCAGGGTACTTGGCAGCATGGGGAAGGAGTTCCCAGAGGCATCCTGTGTGCTGTCATCCATCTCCCTAATCCCAAAGCAGTGATAGCATCAGGACAGGGCAGAAAATGAGAGCCATGCTGGTATTAGTGCCTTTCCAGCCCTTTCTTGTGCAACCTCCCCAGACAGCAGTGCCTGGGTGCTCTCAAAGGAGCCCAGGGGAGCTCTGCAGTCCCAGCACAGAGCCCAGATTCCTCCCTTGCCCAGTCTGTGTCCCACTAAGGCAGCAAGATCCTGGAAAGTCCCTGGCTCTCTGAGTGTTTTGAAGACACCACAGCAGCAACCTCTGGCCAGAGGCCAGCCCCAAACACGGTCTGAGCTGCTGAGTAGGGTCAGGGCACGTGTTTCCCTTCCCAGAGGCATCAGTCTTTGGCAATTCCCTGTTGCTGTGACTTGCACCTCTAACAAAGCATCTGCATGAGCAGACTCTCACTCTTCCCAGGGAAGGTGGCTGGAGAGGTCCCAGGAGGGAAAGCGGTACTTGGCAATTGCAGATGCATCTGCATGCTTGAGCAGCAGGGCTCCTTGGAAAGCAGTCTGGGGGTCCGTGCCTTGTCTCCCCTTCTGCCTCCCTTCCCTCAGACCATCCCCCTTCACTCCTTGCTCCTGATGTGCCTTTCTCTGTCACCTCTTCCCCCAGCCAAAGGAAAAAGAAGGAAGCTTCTGGCAATGAGAGATGAGTGAGCATCCCTGTTTGAAGGAATAACCAAACTTTTGGGACACAAAGGAACTGACAGTGGTAGGGGTGGAGACAAGGCTTTTTAGGGGTCTCAAACACCAGCAGCCTCCAGCAGCTAGACAGGCACAATTTCCTGATATAACCTATTCCTCATTTACCTGGGCTCCTGCAGAGACCGCCTTTTGCCATAGGTCATAGGTGCAGGATGGAGGCAGACACAGGGAGGGATGCACAGCCAAGCAGGATGCCCTCTGAGGTGTCTCAGCTACAGAGAATCCCTCTCTGACCACAGGATCTGTGTCTGACACTGTACAGAGCCATTGCAATGAGGTTTTGTATGATGATGCCTCCAGCTACCCCCTTGCTTGGGCAGCCCAGCTCCAGCCCTTTGCATACCTGTGGTGGAGGAACCTCCACAGTGCATGAAGAGGGGAGGGTGTCCTAGGCAGAGACTGTGGTGTCCCCACACACAGAGTGCACAGAAACAGTGGGACTGTAGCAAAGGTCACTTCACTTCCTTGCTCGTGACCTGCTCCCAGGCAGTAAAACCACCACAGGTCTCTCAAACCTCCATCCCAAATGCTTCCCAAGTTTGCACCCTGCACCAGAGCACCGGAGCTCCAGGACATGGGGTTCATTGTGTGGATTACACCCCTGGTTTCTAGCATCACAGTTTCCTAGCACCTCAACCCACATTGCCAGGAGATCTGTTCTCCTGAGCCCTCTGCTCATCCATGCCTGGGCTGACCACCAGCACTGCAGAAGCCTCCAGCTCTGTCCCACTTAACCAGACTGCAGGGGCTGCTTCCCAGGCAGCTCCGGGCTGGGAGCAAAGGTTCCTCAAACTGAAGGCATCAAGAGGGGCCAACCAATGGGACTGGGAATTTCCAAATCCTTGTGGACGCTGCCTCCAAGTTACAGTCACTGCTGACAGGAACAGGGTCGCACGGCTCAGTTCAACCCGCTGACCAGCACATTCCTTCCTGCAGAGGCCCCGATTCCCAGGACCCAGCGCAGAGGTACTTTGCAGAGCCCGGCGTGGAAAGCCCCCGTGTCTGGGAAGGGGAGCCGGCTGCCAGGCACAACGTATAGAAATGTCAAAGAGCGACACATTCCCTGGGATGCGGGAAATAATTGCTGGAAGCCGGCGGCACACGAGCCGGGCAGGCTGCCCGCTGGCTGCTGCGCTGCCCCCAGCCTTCAGCGAGGCCAGTGGGAAGAGCAGGATAAGCTGAGAAGGGCAAGGAAACAGCTCCCCGGGAGTGCACGGGTGCTGGAGCCAGCTGGGCTGGGAGAGGGTCCTCAGCCTTGAAAAGTTTGCTCCACACACACTCTTCATTTCCCCAGATGGAAACTTGATTTCCCAGCCTGGTGCGGGTTAACCTTTGGTTGCAAGCATCACTGCAGAGTGATCCAGGTTTAAGGCAGGACGCTGAAAATGTTCAGGGGATAAGTGAACAGGATGAGAAGGACCTGAGCAGATCCTGCACCCTGGAGCAGTGCTCTCTTTCCACTGCAGGGTGTGCAGTGCTGCACACAGTGCTTGCTCAGGCCCAAAATCAAGGGAATGGGCAAGTTTTATGTCCCCATGGAAAATGCATGGTCAGCATTGCTCAGTTCTCAGCTCCCCCGATCAAGGCACATGGGATCCTTCGGACTGTGGCTGTTGTGAGTGTGCAGTATGCACAGAATATACAGGGGAGATGGCTCAGAGCCCGTCCCTCTGTGGCATGGTGGAGACCCCCATGGAGTGGCCAAGAATTGCATGGGAAAGGGGACAAGGCAGAGAGTGGGAGACATTTCAAGGAAGAGAGGTTTAGCTGTTTGCAGAATCCTCCAAACACAGTGTCCCTCTCAGCTAGCCCACATCCCTTCCATCAACCACAGGTACAGCCCCATCTCTTCCCTCAATACAGGAAGCACATCAGTACTCCACCCAGAAATCCCGTGGGTCCTTGCATGGAAGCGTAAAACTACTGGCACCAACCCAGCCTTCAGTGAAAGTGGAGATGTAACGATCAGGAATCTTCTCAGGGCAGGGGGAGCAGCAGCTCCTGAGGCAGGCACGGTCTGTGCCAGCCAGGATGGAGCTCTGGGCAGTGGGAGATGGCCGGCTGGGACAGGCTCTGTCTGCGATGGATGCGTGTGAAGGCATTGCTCTGGCCTGTGTGTTGGGGAAGATGAAACAGGAAAGCCTTATAAATATGATTGTCTGGCAAAAGATTCTGAGAATATAGAAACAATAAGCCAGATTGAAATGAAAGCAAGCTTTGAGATACCTTAGTTACTGAACAACTGGAAAACAATGGTGTAGCTGGCTGAAGGTAATCCCCTTTTGATGAAACAACACCCTGTGCTTGCAGACAGGTCCACGGGTCCGAGCAGACCCTGCCAGCTTGGCAGNCTCTTACTCTCTTACCCTCTCATTCTCGCTACCCCTCTCTTCTCTCAGTCCTGCTCTGAGCTGTGGCTGGCACTCCCAGCAGGGCCCTGCACCCAGGCCCTCTGCAAAAAACCACAAGTTCCATGACCTGGCTGCAGAGATCTCTCGTCTCCAAACATCCCGACCGTCCTATCCCCTGATGCTCCTACATTGTGAATTCATAGAGATTTGAGAAGCTGCTGGAGAAAAAAGCTAAGTGTTTTTTTGGAGAGGAAAATTCTCCTTCTCTCCTGGGGTGTGGGATTCTGACACCAGGCAGAGCCTCATTGCAGATGCCCAGCCTCCCGCTCTGCCCCATGCTTCTGGCACGAGCTCCCCTCCCTGTGAGCTTGAACCAGAGGAAATAGGAGCTGTCACATTCAGTGATTTCAGCAGTGGCAGGGGGCTGTGTGTGGAGATAGAGGAATTAAAGACAGCCAAAGGGAAAGGAAGCAAAACATCGAGAAGCCTCTGGAGATTTTGCAGAAGACATTACAACAAGCCATACACTAGGAGGTAGATATGCTTCAGCCAAGACTGGAAAACTCCAGAGAAGGGCTCTGCTCCTTGTGGTGGCTCAGCCAGACACCCCAGCCAAGGAAGCAGCTGCCAAATGCCCAGGCAGCAGTAGAAAAGACAAACAGCAGAGAGAAAGCAAAGAGAAAGGAGATGAAACCCTACAGCAGGAGGAGGTGTCAGGCACCAACACCGGGTCCCACCATGTTGCTTGCCCATTTCATGGGCCATGGGCATCAGGACTTGGCACCAAGGAGCACCAGCACCAGCAGGGCACCTGAGTAGTCACTGGCCAAGTTGCTCCCAGCAGCCTGCACAGAAAGAAAACAGCTGCTGCTGGAAGAGAGGGAAGTGGATAGGGAGGCTCTGGGAACTCAGCTGTGCAGGGGACAATTCTCTTCCTGCATGGATATAGTTGAAAGGTAAGAAGTTACATACCCCAAGCTTAATTATAACTGGCCGTGAACAGTGATTCAGAGCAGTAGGGCAGAACAACAAAGCCTTCAGAACTTGGCAACAGCGGGCTCCACCGCGAGGCCAGCACTATAAGACATGAGGACTGACCTAAGGGTCATTTTGGCACCAGGCAAACACAATTTACACAGAGGGGACACCCTTCACCACCCAGGAGACCTGCACGATGCAGAGCAGCCTCCTTCCAAGCACCCAGAGAGCAGGGACTGACCCTGGTACACCAAGGACCTGGGGAGTCAACACTGGCTGTGCGATCTGGCACCACCAATTGGGTGTGTCCAGGAGGATGTGGAGGACACATGCCTAAACATGGGGAAGACATTGTTAGGAGCTGGGACACTGCTCAAGGGACCACAGCCAGCCAGGATCTGTGGTTCAGCAGGTGGCTGCAAGCAGTGTGTGGGGGGCTGGGAACAGTGAGAGGGGCTGGAAATTCCCCTTGGGAATGGGGATCAGGCAAGCATCTGTTTACAGCAAGGGAAGAGCTGCAGACCCAGAGGCTGTGACACTCCTGGCAGCAGCTGCCTGCCAAGGCCACACAGATCTGCAATGGCAGCTCTGGAAAAGTCGGCCAGACAGTTGGAGAGATTCTCTTTGATGGTATCTGGCTCAGGCATCAGGTCAAAGGGCAGAGATACCACCATGCCCACCAGCGGCTGCATCCCAGTGCCTTGGGAGCAGAGCAGACCGGGCTTGCTGCAGAGATCTGGAGGGGTTCATGGCTGCCAAACTGAGAATAAGTGCAGTTCCATGTCCTCCAGAGCTGGCTGACTGTGGTCACAGGCACAAAGGGGAAATTGTCCACCAAGAATACCATGAGGGCTGCAGCCCAAATTTCCAGCTGTGCAGGACTCTGCTCGAAGACTGATGATGCCTGTGATAGTTGGCAGCATTGTAAACCCCAAATGGTGCCCCAAGACAAGGTTATAAAGGCCATAAAGAGTTTGTGAGACCAGTTTGTATGGTTGGCATTTATCAGTAGACAGGGAGAGCAGCCTAAGGACAGGTTGCCCAAAAAAATTGTGGATGCCCCATCCCTGTCAGTGTTCTAGACCAGGTGGGATGGGGCTCTGAGCAATCTGGTCTAGTGGAAGATGCTCCTGCCCATGTCAAAGGGGTTTGAATGAGATGAGCCTAAGGGTCTTTTCCAACCCAAATTATTCTGTGATTGTATAATTCTATGCTGCTCTCTCCATTGCCTGCAGCTGCCTCCCCTGGAACAGCAGATTCCTTACACAAATACCACAGCCCCTGAAGCCCCTCAGGACACAGCTCTGGCAGATGTGGCCTATCCCATTCCCTTTGGATTTCTCTCTCCACTCAGTAGAGAGATGAGGACAGATCAAAATCTCCCCATGGGTTTTCAGACACAAAAACTGTTCTGCCTGTTCCCATCTCTTCCTGCTCTTAGGTTCAAGGCTGAGTTGGGCAGAGCATGTCCCACTAACAAATGGGGGACAAGGGCGAATGGCTTCAAATGGAGAGAGAATAGGTTTAGATATGATACTAGGAAAAAAAGCATTACTGTAACGGTGGTAAGGTACTGACACAGGCTGCCCAGAAAAGTTGTGAATCGCTGGAGATGTTCAAGGCCAGGCTGGATGGGGGTCTGAGCAGCTTGGTCTAGTGAAAATGGAAGGTCCATGGCAGGGGGGTTGGAACAAGATGGTCTTTAAAGTCCCCTTCCAGCCCAAGCCATTCTGTGATTCTGTGAACTCAGTGGCCTCACCCTTCCACCACAGCCCTGGAGTAACACTGCCTGAAGTTAAAACAGGCTGATGAGCTCTGGTGGGTTAACCCCAGTAAGCAGCTAAACATATGGCTCACTCACTCCCTGCCAAGTGGAGTGGAGGAGAGAACCAGAAGGGTAAAAGTCAGAAAACTTGTGGCTTGAGATAAAAGAAGATTTAATAGGTAAAGCAAAAGCTGCATGCGCAAGAAAAACAATATAAGGAATTAATTCACTTCATCCCATCAGGAGGCAGGTGTTTACCACTTCCAGGAAAGTGTTCATCATGCTGATGAAGTAAATACTTCATCACGTGTGGTGGCTGTTTGGAAAGACAAAAACGCTGTGACTCTGAAAACCCACCCTTCCTCTTTCTTTTCCCCACATTTTATTGCTGACCACAACACCATTGGTATGGGGTGCACCTTTGATCTGTTAGGGTCAGCTGTCCCAGCTGTATCCACTCCCTCCTCTTCATGCACTCCCAAATTATAAGAAAGGCATTGAGACTATGCAAACGCTGTTCAGCAATAACAAAAACATCCCTGTCTTATCAACAGTGGTTTTGATCACAAATGTAAAACACAAAACCATATGAGCTATTATGAAGAAAATTTACTATTTCCTGGATAAAACTAGTACCATCTTCACCCTTTATTTGATTCCATTTAGGTTATGCTCAGGTCCCACACCACCCAAGACCTCCTCATTTACTGTCTCCTCTCCCCTTTCCCATCCTTTGATTTATAAACAGGTATCAATCCTTAGTCTGTTGGCCATCCTGGTAAAACACCTACAAAATGACCATTGAATTCACTTAGTCCATGACTTTGGGCTCCATCTCTTATGGTGGTCTCTGGGGCAGGAGAGGGACTGTGTGTTTTGGGTGGAGTTACTGGGCACAAAGCCAGCTCAGATGGGGTCACTGCTGCACTTGCACTGCTTCTTGTGAGGCNCTAACGGTCTTTTCCAACCCAAATTATTCTGTGATTGTATAATTCTATGCTGCTCTCTCCATTGCCTGCAGCTGCCTCCCCTGGAACAGCAGATTCCTTACACAAATACCACAGCCCCTGAAGCCCCTCAGGACACAGCTCTGGCAGATGTGGCCTATCCCATTCCCTTTGGATTTCTCTCTCCACTCAGTAGAGAGATGAGGACAGATCAAAATCTCCCCATGGGTTTTCAGACACAAAAACTGTTCTGCCTGTTCCCATCTCTTCCTGCTCTTAGGTTCAAGGCTGAGTTGGGCAGAGCATGTCCCACTAACAAATGGGGGACAAGGGCGAATGGCTTCAAATGGAGAGAGAATAGGTTTAGATATGATACTAGGAAAAAAAGCATTACTGTAACGGTGGTAAGGTACTGACACAGGCTGCCCAGAAAAGTTGTGAATCGCTGGAGATGTTCAAGGCCAGGCTGGATGGGGGTCTGAGCAGCTTGGTCTAGTGAAAATGGAAGGTCCATGGCAGGGGGGTTGGAACAAGATGGTCTTTAAAGTCCCCTTCCAGCCCAAGCCATTCTGTGATTCTGTGAACTCAGTGGCCTCACCCTTCCACCACAGCCCTGGAGTAACACTGCCTGAAGTTAATACAGGCTGATGAGCTCTGGTGGGTTAACCCCAGTAAGCAGTTAAATATATGGCTCACTCACTCCCTGCCAAGTGGAGTGGAGGAGAGAACCAGAAGGGTAAAAGTCAGAAAACTTGTGGCTTGAGATAAAAGAAGATTTAATAGGTAAAGCAAAAGCTGCATGCGCAAGAAAAACAATATAAGGAATTAATTCACTTCATCCCATCAGGAGGCAGGTGTTTACCACTTCCAGGAAAGTGTTCATCATGCTGATGAAGTAAATACTTCATCACGTGTGGTGGCTGTTTGGAAAGACAAAAACGCTGTGACTCTGAAAACCCACCCTTCCTCTTTCTTTTCCCCACATTTTATTGCTGACCACAACACCATTGGTATGGGGTGCACCTTTGATCTGTTAGGGTCAGCTGTCCCAGCTGTATCCACTCCCTCCTCTTCATGCACTCCCAAATTATAAGAAAGGCATTGAGACTATGCAAACGCTGTTCAGCAATAACAAAAACATCCTTCTTATCAACAGTGGTTTTGATCACAAATGTAAAACACAAAACCATATGAGCTATTATGAAGAAAATTTACTATTTCCTGGATAAAACTAGTACCATCTTCACCCTTTATTTGATTCCATTTAGGTTATGCTCAGGTCCCACACCACCCAAGACCTCCTCATTTACTGTCTCCTCTCCCCTTTCCCATCCTTTGATTTATAAACAGGTATCAATCCTTAGTCTGTTGGCCATCCTGGTAAAACACCTACAAAATGACCATTGAATTCACTTAGTCCATGACTTTGGGCTCCATCTCTTATGGTGGTCTCTGGGGCAGGAGAGGGACTGTGTGTTTTGGGTGGAGTTACTGGGCACAAAGCCAGCTCAGATGGGGTCACTGCTGCACTTGCACTGCTTCTTGTGAGGCTTGTCCTCCACTGGCTCAGGGGGTTCCTGATACAGAAATTCCTGCAACATGCAACTCAAATCCCAGGTTACCACAGTTCAGGGTGACAATTTCCACCCCTGGTCTCTCAGGGTGAGAGCAGGGGGTGACAGTGATAATAGTCATGATAACGCTGTGATGAGGCCCTCCTCGTGCCCCTGCCCTGCCATAGACTTATCCATGGGCCAAAATCCCTTTAGGGGAGAGCCCTCTGTGATGTGTAGACACTTATGGCCCCAGAGGTGTTCCAGCCTGGTCTTATCCATGCCCACTAATGCTTCACTGAGTACCTGCTGCAACATGGAGATACCCATGGCCACTGACACCTTGGGGTGCACCACATCCACACTCCAGGGACTCCATCCACAGGTCACAATCCCTTAATCCATCCCTTAATCCCTTTCCTAGGAGCTCCCACTGGAGTTACAGCCTGCCCAGAGCAGCAGCACTGGCCATCTGCCAGCCCAGGCCCATTGGCGTGGATGTTATCAGAATGTTCCCAGGCACAGCACAGGAAGGTGGCAAGCTGCACAGCACTGCAGCAAACTGCTAAAGCAAAAAGCAGCCACTGAGATGCACTAGGGTCCAGTGAGTGTATATATCTATATGTGTATATATATATATATACACAGTATATGTAAGATACTGTAGTATCTTACAAGCAAACCCCATGGCAAGCCCAGGAGCTCTGCCCGCTGACAGCCAAATGACAATGCAGATATAACTCAGTCTAATACATTCCAATCAAATCTGTCATTATCTCAAACACTTTGAGCACCACACTGGGTGTTGCCAAGAAGGCCTTTATCTCAATAAAACCAGTACATCTGCCATATGTCACATTAAGACCTTTCCATTTCATGGTTAATGCTTCACACTCCAATGATACACATAATGCTGTGGAAGCCTCAGGTAAACACAAAATGCAAGAGCCAACCTTCTTCTGCCACTGAGGTCATGATACAACAGTCAGGGAGATTTAATTTGATAGATATGAAAGATGGGAGCAATGGTTAGGTTCAGCCTGTCCGACCACAGGACAGGAGCTATCATCAACACAATCAATCCAATCCATTCCTCCTCTGTATGCACAGCCCAGAGAGCCCTGCTGGCCACCAGTATGTTCAGTATCAGTAATTTCAGTGGCCAAAATAACCTGTACTCACAAAATGTGTGTCTGCCACAAACACTGGGGAATCACAAACCGGGCATTGGAGTTGATGTGCCCTTCTGCACACGAGCACTGGGGGGGACTGCTGACACCACCCAGCTTTAGAGTCAGCATTTCAGGAAAAAAATGGGATAAGGCATTGAAAAAAGGATGAGGAGGGACACACCTGAACAATGGGATGCCATCCAGAGGGACCTGGACAAGCTCTAGATGTGGACCCATGGGAACACCATGAGGTTTAACAAGGCCAAGTGGTGCTGCCCCTGGGCTGGGACAGCCCCTGGTAGCAGCACAGGCTGGGNGATCTCTCTTATGAGGAAGGAGCTGGGATTTTTCAGCCTGCAAGAGAGAGGGCTTGAAAGAATTGTGGCCTTCAAGAACCTGAAGGGAGCGTACAAGGAAGATGGAGAAAGACAATTTACAAGGGCATGAAGTGACAGAACAAGGGAGAATGGCTTCAAACTGAACGAGAGTAGGTTTAGGTTTGATATTCAGAAGTGGGAGATGAGGCCCTGGCACAGGTTGACCAGAAAAGCTGTGGATGTCCCATCTCTGGCAGTGTTCAAGGCCAGGTTGGATGGAATTCTGAGAAATTTGGTCTAGTGGAAGGTGTCCCTGCCCCTGGGGGAGGGCATTTGGAGTGAGATGATCCTTAAGGTCCTTTCCAACCCAAACCACTCTATGATTCTGTGCTGCTCATATCCAAGCTAGAACCTCTGTTTATGGCACCAGGGAAGCTTTAATAGATGTCTCTAATGGGGCAGGAGGCTGGTGTGCTGCCTTCAGAGGCACCCAAACACGTAGTGTCCCACCAGATTCATCCCATGACAATACTCATCAAGCCCATTTGCCATCTCAAAGCTGCAGGGCCAAGCCAGAGAGCTGTAAGCAGTTCTCCCTCACTCTGTTTGGCCATGGAGAACAATTTGTTCCCCACAGTAACTGTGATGATGAACTCTCTCGTGGGAGTGTTTGTTTCCATGACAAACAGTCCACAGAAGAAGTAACATCAGGTACAACTTCCATCTAGTATATCACAAGGAAATCCTACAATGGGCAGCTAAGGACTCACAGCTTTCCCAGGGAAGGAGAGCTGGTCTAATTTGTGGAGATGGGAGGATATTTCCAAATCCCCAGACAGCCCAAGGCTCCTCAGGTGGTGCCATCAGGTCAGAGATCAGGCTGAACCTGACCCAGATGTTCACTGTACCCCTGTGCTCCCAAATCATGAGCAGCTTCTCACTCCACAGGACCAAGCTGCCCTCGAGAGAGGATCTTACCTGGAAAACAGTGAGGTAAGCTGGCATCTCTTGTGAAGAAGAGCCCAAATCTTTCCTCTCTAAACTGGAAAGAGAAATCTGCTTTGGCCTATCTGGTACTTCCCACAGGCCAGAGCTGCTCTGTCCTGATGGACTGGTGTGTTCTGTCTCCATCCTTGTCATGTGTCTCCAGAGCCTTGGCAGGCAGACGCTGTCAGGAGGTCACCCAGCCTCTGGCCCTACAGCTCTTCCCTTGCTGTAAACAGCCACTCGTGTGATCCCCAGCCCCAGAGGGAATTTCCACCCCCTCCCACTGCTCCTGGACCATCACACCAAACTCCAGGGCTCAGCTGCTTCCTGGCTCAGTGTTCCCCCTGTGGGCTGATGGGTGCCTCTTCCCTGCTGATCTCCTGAGCAAACAGCTCACAGCGACACCCGGGGCCCTTCCCCTTGGCTGAGGGTGATGGAGGCAGCCTGGTGGCCTCAACACACCCAGGGCTGCTGTGGCATGTTCCCACCGGACAGAGGGATATTCCCGTGCATTCCAAGCTGGTCTGTCTCTGGTGGCCCAGCTGATGGGTGTCCTTGAACAAGCCCAAGGGGCCCTGCACTCTGGAACAGGGGTCCCATTCCTGCCTCCCTCTATGGGTCTTGCCCCCATACCCTGGTTGCAGAGCAGACCCTACAAGTTGCAGGAGTCTGGAGGAGCTCAAGTTTGCCAAGATGAGATTCAGACCAGACTATGGCCCATGTATCCCACCAGTAAGTGATTGTGGTTGTAATCTGGATGGGAATTTTGTGCTCCTAGAAAGACCACAAGGGCCATGGCCCTAATTCCCATCTGCACAGGGCTCTGCTCCAGTGCTGAAGGTCTCTGTGAGAGTTGCCAGCATTGCAAAACAGCCTCCCTGGAGGGAGAGTGGGAAGATGTACAAACTAGCAGCAGAGGACTGTGTGCCAGTGCGGTGTCGAAAGCTCTGGGGATGTTCCTGCTCTCCCTGAATTCACCCTGTGCTCCCACCTCTGCAAGCAGGACTGCTGAGGGGTCCACAAACACAGAGTCCATTCCCCTGCTGAGCTGCATGCCAGCTGCCCAAAGTGAGAACATTTGCACTAAAATCCTGGGAAACCAAATTTGTCTTCCCTCCTCACTGCACAATGTAGCTTCCCTTTGTGATACAACAGCCAAAGCTTTGTGGCCAGACATGGAAACTCAATGTTGGAGAGAAAATCCAGGGCAGAAGAGGCAAGGAGAAGAGTTCAGAACATCTCCTGCTGCTTCTGGATGGGCATGGACAGAGGGTATGGTTATCCATGACAACTACTGGCAGTATTGTGGGGTTTAGGGCTCCAGATCAGGATCTTCAAACCTCACACAGACACACACCCACACCCACACACCCACACCCCAATTCGTCTCATACCTCCAGAATAATGAAATGGCCCCACATTCTTTTTTTGACAGCAGAATTCCCTTTGGAGCCCTACCTGTGTTTCCCCTTCCAAAGAGCAGGACACCAGCAGCGCCACATCTGCCCTTGCTGGAGGGCAAATGTGGTGCCCTCCAGGTGGAGGGGTGGCAGCGCTCAGGAGAAGGAAATGAGGATGCAATCTTCAGCACAGCCACCCCTGTCTGACAGCACACCCTGAACACACCTGGTGTGAGGGATTCCCTCCCTCCCTGCTGCTGCAGACATTGTGTGGCCACCCCAGCTGCCTCACCCTGTGCCAGGACAGCACCAGCACATGTAGAGATTGGTCAGATTTGGGCAGCAGGATCTGGAGCACAAATGCAAATGTGCTTGAAAACACACAAGACACTTCACTCTCAAAAAAGGGAGATTGGTACAGAGACACATTCAACCACACATCTCTTTTCCAGCTTCTCATGAAAGTAAACTCTGCTCAGGAGACCCCAACAGGACCCCAAGGAGCCACCATCAGCCCCATGACACTAACCCAATCTCCTCCCAGTCTCTCACTAAGTGCCTTTTCACCTTCCATCCCCGTGATGTTAGCTTCTCACTGCCCGGGATAATAGATCTTCCTGGAAACTAATGAAATTTCCAATTGCCCACATATCACAGGGAACTGAAACATTAAGCATTTCTTAGGGATAATGAGCCTGAGTGGAGTGCACAGCTGAGATCGCACACAGCCGCCTTGGCAAGAGCTCTTCAAAGATAAGGGTAATGCTCCAAACATCCAAGCAGCTCTTGGAGGTCAAGTTGTTCTCCCTTCCCACTTGATGTTATCTGCCTTGGGATCTGCTGGGTCACACAGAGACTTCCAGAAAAAATTCTGTGTTATTTAAAGAGCTTTGATTTCCAGAGACATCACACAGCTTGGGTGAGTGCTGGGGACTAAGCGCCTCACCAGACACATGCACCATCCTTCTGGCCACCCCTGTACCCCTGTCAAACACTGGCATAACATTTTCTTCTAAATCTTCTGGAAATTCCCACTGTCCTGAGACTTGGCTGGTGCCTCATCATGTTTTGCTGAAACAGGCATTTTATATCTGCTAAAGAAACTGATGTGGGACATTAGAGGAGCTTGTCTCAGGTGACTGCAGCCTGTCTCTGGCATTATACCCCAAAACCTCCCTTTAAACAGCTCCCTAAAACACTGTACTGTGTTCATCTACCTCCACCACAGTCCATGGACTGTGAGACACTCTGGAATGCTGGCCTGAGGCTTGCCAAGAGGACTACAGGTGGTGGGTCTGCAGCCCAGGCCCACCCCAAGCCCACTGGGGAGTCAGCAGCATCCCTTGTGGGTCTCTGTGAAGGCAGCAGCACCTCCTGCCCCAAAGCAGTGGCAGTGGTCTGTGATCTGCGCTGTGCAGGGCTAAGACTGAGCAACACACTGGTCTCCTCCAGCTTTAAATACCAACTCACTTAAACAGAAGCCCAGACAAACAATAGACAAGGGGAGATGTGGTACCCACACCTTCTGTCCTCACTTCCCAGCCAGGGGTCTCTTGTCCCTCCCTCCATGGATGCCAGAGCATCTGCTGGGCAAATACCCTACCTGCTCCCTCGTCCCACGCCAAGGATGCCCCCATAAAGAGCTGTCCTTCCAGTCCCTTGGCACTAAACTCTACACTGCAATTTCTGGGAAGCTTTGGATCTCACATATGTTTGTCCCACTTCCCCGGCTCGCCAGCTGCCCAGCTGTTCCTTTCCATTTGAGCTAATCACAGAGATTAAGGCAAAGACCCAGCCTGGAAGGTTTGCAAACAGTTCCAGCCTGTTTCTGCGGACTGGAAGCAGCTTTTGCAGCCACACTCAGGCACAAAAACACATGGGCTAATGAACACTGCAGCATCTGTGAAGGGAATTCCCAGGAAGGGCTCGGTGCTAACCCAGGCAAGTTAGCCACCAGCCTGGGGACACTGCAAACCAAAGGGTGACCAGGCACATGTCCTGCAAAGGGGAAGAAAAGAGAGACAGCAAGGCTGGGTGAAAGATGCCCAGAGCTGTCAGAAAGGATTCACGTCCATAACACATCTCACCAGAAGCCTGGGCCCCAGTGTCCTGTGTCCCCCCAGGAACTCTGCCTTGCTGTCCTCTCCATCCCCCTGAGCACATTAACACACTCACTCCTCAGGAGGGGGCAGCCCACTGTCCTCCAGGGCTCAGTGGAGCTGAACAGCCAGCTCAGGGCAAAGCAGAGCCTCCATCACAGTCCTTCCACACAGATTCCCCCGTCCTTGTGCTGCCTCCTGCCTGGAGGCAGTAGATGCTGCCTGGAGCTGTTCATTATTCGATCAACCCCAGATTTTGCAGTCTTCAAACCCCTGTGGCCCAGAGACCCCAAGCCAACACCACAGAGAAGCCATCCTGCATCCATCCAGGATGCTGAGGCTTCTGCAGCCTCCCCCCGAGGCAAAGCCTCTGTCCCTGCCAGAGGAAACAGGCTGTCCTCTCTCTACTCACCAGCTGAGGGTTCACTCTGGAGCCCCAGACCACGTTTGTATGTTTGCCACTCCATAAAGCAAGCAGCTTGCAGCTGGCCTCGCTGTGACTGCAGGGAGAAAGGAGGGAGTGCAGCCATCTGGGGTTCCTGATGGACTGCAGTGTAGGATGAGCAGTAGGGAAACATCACCCCTGAGTCCTGAGGGACAGACACGAGTGCAAGCTGGGGAGGAAAGAGAACATCAGCGCTCCTGCAAGAGGGCCTTGTGGTTGAAATGTGATGTTTTCCCCCACATGGTGCAGAAGGTTCCCCAGTGTTGCTGGTTTTGGGGTGAGGGAGACATTTCTTTGGGCAGTTTGCCTGTAAGAGCATGACAGTGGGATAAAATGCTCTGGCCTGATGCCCACGAGCTGTGGGGACACAGAGTGGCTGATGTGCTACAAGAGGGCAAGAGCAGAGCTCACAACCCCTTTCCTGCCAGCACAGGGACCCGAATGAGCCTGACAAGCTCCAGGAATGCTGGATGGGGAAGTCTGTCCTTCTCTCTCTGTCCTCCTCTCCCTGCCACAAGCCCCCTCACTCTCCCCAAGGCCAGCACAGCACAAGGCTGGGGGAATTTACATTTGGCCTTGATTGCAGCCATGCCAGGACCTCCCCTGCCTGCCCGTGGGCAGCTCTGAAGGCCGGCAAGAGGCAGAGCTTGCGCTGCTGCTGCCACACAAAAAGCTCAGGCTCAGCACAGCTGGATTTTGGCAGGGCACAAGGTGACCAGAGATCTCGGTGACCCAGATGCAAGGACCCCGAGTGCCCCATCTGGGGTGTCTCAGACACAGAAGATCCCATCCCCTCCTCAGCCCATCCAGCTGTTCCCAGTGTAATGTCTTCCAGGCATGAGAACCCAAAGTTTTGCCGGTAATACAAACAGAACAACTTGGACTCAAAACCTGGTCAGTTCAACCAGAAACATAGCTCAGATTTAGAGGGGAGATTTTGAGACAAACAGCTTAATTAATTAAAGGAACACAATCAGAGGAAAAAACACTAGAAGTACTTGCAATTGTTTTTTTTTTTCTATTTTTCTTGTTATCTTTTTTTTTCTTTTTTTTTTTTTAAATAAGCGTGTTCCTGAAAGCCATATGAGTGAAAGTTAAAAAACATGGGTGTTCCAGTCAGGAAAGCTTCCAGGGGACCACTTAGGACCCCAAAATAGTCATGAGACATTGTGAACCCACAGCACCGATGAATGCCCTCTCTCTGAGCCATGGCCGGATAGACGACAGCTTCTTGCTAGCTGGGAGGACAAAATCATCCCAGAGAATCACGGGGACATGATTCTCTGGGATGATCAGAGAAGCCTTTTGGATTACTAACAGTCCATGGATGAGGGGTGAGCAAGAATAAAAGTAAACAGAGGAGAGCACACAGACACAACTTCCCAGCTTTGTGACCTTTGTGACCCTTAGGAAGAGACAAACTGCAGCGGCCTTTCTGTTTGTCCCTTTTCCCTGCTGGTTTCCCCATAGCTGCAGCCCCTGGTCTCTCAGCCAAGAAAGCAGGGATCACCTGTAGCTTCAGAAGACTCTCTTGCATTGGTTTCTCCTGTTTTATTACTGCGGAGTGATGGTGCTGTCCTGAAGTGATGCTCAGGATGCAGTGGCACTGCTGTACCATCCCTGCATGTGCTGGCAAATCGTCTGCAGACCCTGTCAGAGGCTTCTGAGCCAGGCCAGCTAATGCAAGGCTAACTGCATGGGGGCAAGCAGAGGCAGGGACCATCCTCGAGGGATGGGGGAATGCAGCTTCTCCATCCAGGGATGAGGTAGCTCTGCCCAAGGCTGTCCCTGCCAGCTGGCCACAGTGCCTGGTGGCTTTGTTGAGCACATTTAATCACCTCATCCAGACTCGGCAGTTCCTTCATTAATCACTGGGGAACACGGGTCCCAGCAGATGCTGAGACAGCCCAGACATCTTCCTAGCCCTGTGCACCCTACCATTCCCTGATTTACAGCCTCCTTCCTCCGAGGAGTAGGCGTAACCTCATGCCCTGCTCCATTCCTGATGCAGACGTCAGCATCCCACTGTTTTTTCCCCTAGAAAGTAGTTCTGGCTGCCAGCACCTGAGCAAGTCAGCCCCCAGCCCTGCTCACAGGGACCCCCAGCCCCACATCACCCTCAGAGCCTTGTCCCACAGCCCTCTGCACGAGGCCAAAGCATTTGCAAACGCTATCCAAGCAGGTCCATTAATTTCCCCTCTCCCATCTCCTTTGGAGCTGGCAGAAGAGCATGTTGGATGAGTCTGAATCCAGAATGATATGATGGAAGTTGGCTTTATTTCTTATCCAACTTTTCTGCCTCCCTATGCTGTTTGGTCTTGCTTTTCTCCACCAGCTCCAAGAATCTTGTGCTCCAAGCAGGTCCTTGCCAAGGCCAATTCTTCTCCAGTCTCAGACCAGGCACTGGGGACTGGTGGTAGAGCAGGCCTGAGGTACAGCAGGTTGTGCTCCCACCAAGTATCCATCTTTCCCCTACCTCTCCTTCAGGCTCGCTGTGCACAAGACCACTTCCAGTTGCTCATCTCCCATTCTCCTTCCTAAACCTTCAGGGACTGACAAATCCACCTCAGGAACTCGCAGACCAAACAAGGTCTCAAATCCAACCTTCCATACCAAAGAGTGGGATCAGAGAATCACAGAATCACTTTGGCTGGGCCAGGTTGCACAGGATGCCCCATCTGCATCTTGACATCATCTAAGGCTGGAGATCCTTCCAGCTCTCCAGGCCCCTCTCCAAGCATCTGACTGTGCCCATGGGGATGATTCTCCTGTACTACAAGTTAGATCTCTCTCTCTCATGTCCCCACTGTGCACCTCCATTAAACACTTGGCTCCATCTTCTCAATAATGCTTCCACAGGTGTTGGGGAGCTGCTCTCGGGTCTCCCCCAAACCATCCCTTCTCACAGATGGAATCCTGGCTCCCCAGCCTCTCCTTTAGGGCAGGAGCTCCAGCCCAAGCAATTTTAGTGGCTTCTGGTGAACTCACTCGAGTTTATCAGCATTTCTCCTGTACTGGGGGGACTGAAATCCAAACACATTAGCCAGATGTGGCATAATGAGAGGTCAGCAAAGGAGAGCAACAACTTCCTGAGATCAGCACAAAAGAGTTGAGCCCTTCTGCCTTTTAGCAGGTGTTGCCAAAACTATTGCTCTGGCAGCCCCGAAAGGATGGTGAACTTTGGTTTATTCAAAGAACCTGTAGGTGATGCCCAGCATAGCTGCAGCCCCATGGTTCCATGTTGCCCAAAACTTTGCAGTGCAAAGCAGTGGAGGTCTTTTGCCGACAACAGGTCCAGAGAAGAACCAGGTTTCCTGCCTCTTTGGATGTCTATGGGAATGAAGCAGCTGCAGGCTGCATTCTCCACAGTCTCAAAAAGCCTCCAGCCTGAGGGAGCCATCAGATGAGCTTCTCACAGCCCCAGGTCTCACTGGTGGCTGTGTAGATGCCCTGTCCTTGCCATGTTTTAGCTTCTTGCTCGTCTCCTTGTGCCTGCAGATTTCATCTACAGTCATTTAATATTCATTTCCTATCATGCTGAACGTCATCAGGCCCAGAGCTGGTCCCAGAGGAATGCCCTGGCAGGTGTCACTTCCTCACAGATGGCTACTATCCCAAGCCACTTTGTGTTTCTCCCCAGCTCAGAGCAACCTGACGTCTCCAAACTCCCACAGGGATTTCCACATCCATTGCATTTTCTAGGGTACCTGGAATACCTTTTGTAGCACAGGAAATGACCAGAAATGGCTGTAAAAAGCTGCAGAATTGACAAAATAAGTTGGAAGTTCTTCTGGAGATCTGTTTTGTGAGGCAGATTGGAAAGAAGCAGCAACTAAGCACTATTAGGAGGTTTTCCTTATGGGGACAATTCTGCAGACCCGTGGTCAAACCTCCAAAGGGCTACAAAAAAGAGAAGCCCCATTAAAATCCATGCACACCAAAAAGAGATGCTGTCTCCCAGCAGCAAGACACAGGGTGTCCCCATGTCAAGGGAGAAGCGATCTCTCTCCACAAGCTTCTCCTCACAAGGATGGAGAAGGCAGAAGTGGAGAGCTAGACAAAGGGGATCCCTTCCCATGGGATGTATCCCTATTACCCTTTAAAACCTCATGTGGGAATTGCATTGCTTTTGCCTTACTCTGCTCGTGCTTTTCCCAGAAAGAGGGAGCAGCCAGTCTTCTGTCAAGATGCTTGTAGTAAGAGCAGTGTCATCTCTGTGGGCCTGACTCACATGAAGGATGTTCTGTGCTTCAGGGAACATGGATGCCTGAGCAGAGAGATACCCAGCAGAGGCCTGTCAGCCCCAGCACCTCCTGGGAGCGCCAGGGAAATTCCAGCTGTAAAAGAAATAAAGACCATTGCAGCTAACATCCTTCAGCCCATTTTATAGGGCTCTTGGGTACAATTTATGCAGGCAGCTACTTTTGAAATATTTGCCCTTGGTGTGTGTCTTCTAGCATCCCCTATAGTGCCTGATAAACGGGAAAATATTTCACAGTCTTCCTTACTTCTTCCCAAACACTGAATACAGACATTGCTTTCCTTTCTTGCATAACAGCATTTTCTTTCTCTTGGGAAATAGATTTAAAATATGAGGATGTGTTTTTGCAGTACCTCCTTATCATCACCATTGCTGTGGTCAGCCATGCATATTTCCCAGAAGCATTCACAGTTTTATACCTCCCAACTTCCCATTTGCATCTGCTCGTGCCAACCAGCTCTGTTCTGGCAGGTGCTCCCCATTTTTTTTGCTGAGCACAGCAACTAACCCATGCACCAGCACAGTCATGACCCACAAGCACAGAGTTCCAGTCTCTCCAGTCCAGTGGCATCCACACTGTCCAGGCCCAAGGAGCTGTGCAGCCATGCAGAGACCCCAGGGCAGGCAGAGACCCCAGGGCAGGCAGAGATGCCAGGGCAGGCAGAGACCCCAGGGCAGGCAGAGATGCCAGGGCAGGCAGAGACCCCAGGGGCAGGCAGAGATGCCAGGGGCAGGCAGAGATGCCAGGGGCAGGCAGAGCCCAGCTCTGCAGGGGCTGCTCTCCCTGGCTCAGGCCTGTGCTGCTCAGGCTCTCAGGGGAGTGAGGCTCAGCTAGGAGCGGCCAGACTGGGGGAATGAGCAGGACAAATTCTGGAGCAGTGAGGACAGAGGTGCCTGGTGTCCAGGCTGAGGCAGCAGCCCCCCTGCAGCCAGAGGAAGCACTGCAGCCATGGTAGTGACCAGGCGCTGGTGGGCAAGGGATGCATGGCAGGGCATGAGTCAGCCTCGCAGGGATGCTGACGCATGATTTGCTCTGCCTTAGCCAGGCTCTTCGGACTCAGGGGCCAGTCACCACCTGCAGGAATTTGGGCAGCAGCCAGTGGAACCTCCCCATGAACCACGGGACTGCTCCAGAAAGGTTCACTGTTAGAATTCAGGACATCCCTCTGGCTATCCTGGACTGCCAAGACCCCTGCCAGGGGGCTCAGAGATCCTGGCACAGAGCCCAAGATGCCTGTGACTTTGACTACAACCCATGGAGCAAGTTACCAACCGTATATGAAGAACTGCAAGCCACGACAGTTTAAATAGAATGATAGTGAACTTATCATGGGGTGAAAAATAGATTTTGGGGGTTTTTAGAATGGGGATTCAGGAGACAAGATGGAGGAATCTGGGCGTGCCCAGCCTTTCTCCTTCTTCTTCTTGGCCTCCATCTTGTGCTGTGATGTTGGCACTTTTAGATTGGTTTAGAGTAGAAGCTCACTGTCTAACATAGGTGATAGGTATTGGAAAGTAATTGTAAATATTGTATATGTAGTTTTTAGTATAAAAAGATAAGACCACCTTGGGGGAGGCAGAGTGCCTCTGACTGTCTTGCTGAGCGGACCTTGGCAGGTCAAGAGAGAGAATTTTATAGATAAGATACAATAAACAACCTTGAGACCAAGAACTGAAGAGTTCTGACTCCTTCTTCAACTGCCAGGCTGGGAAAAGAGACTTTCTAATGCATCTTGGGGTCACTCTGACCTGCAAGAGTCCCGAGAGTTCACAGCTTCATCTCCAGCCTTTGTCCTGCTCTGTGCTTGCTGCTTGTCTCCTGGCTCAGCTCCAGATTTGAGAGGACCACAGGCGTGGCAGCATGAGGCTGGCTCCTGTCCTCAGCTGCTCATGAGCATGGTGTGGTGGGATTGGTCTGATGGTCGTGTTCCTTGGGAAGGATCAAAGCTGGTCCTGCTGCAGGTTCTGCTTGGAGAGGGGCTGGGAGGACCAGAGACAAACCAGGAGACCCTAGGCAACTTCTCCTCCATCCAGGAGAAGTATCTCACACATGATGTGTCCCAGTGATAGCCACAGCTCTCAAGCTCCACTCCCTGGCTGGCAGCCCCAAATCTCTCAGTCCTGAAGGGCTTGGGAGGAGTCAGGACCTGCAGACAAATGGCTTTGCCTGCAGAGCCCAGCCAGCATCCTTGTGTCACTGCCAGCAGGCTGGGAGGGACAAGTCCAGGTTGTGGGCACTCACAGAAAGGCCACCAGCCTTCTTTGGCAGGATCAAAGCTCTGCCTCTTGCCAGTTCTGCTACCGATCCTGCTGCCCTACTGGCCAGGCTGGAAAGGGCTGGGGACTAAACGGGAGTGCACAGGGACCCTTCCTAGAGCCAAGGCAGATCCCACCTGGGCCAAGGAAGCTCTCGCACACAATTCCCCCCAGCATGGGCTCTGGCAGTCACTCACAAAGCAGCAGGGGCCCTCCCAGGCCGGGGTCTTGCCTCCCCACAGCCCCCCAGCAGCAGGAGCCCCCCCCTGCACAAACTGTGGCAGGGAACCTGCCAGCCACAGCAGATGGCACCTCTTGCCTTGCTAATGAGCCAGCAGGATTCAATTCCTACCTCCCATTAACACTCATTAGAGCGTCACTTGGCCATTCCTCTGTGTCTATCACATCTCCCCGGCTTTGGCTTCAAGATGTTAATTTAGGGCCGCCTCCGGGGTGGCCACCATCCTCCCAGCCACCCTCAGAAAGTTGCTGCCTCACCGTGCCCTAAACCCCACCTTAAGCGGGACTTAAGAGAAGGCAGGAGCAGATCAGCGCACTGACATCCGTGGAACAGATGGACAAACGTGGTCTTAACCTGCAGACCACGCCTGGCCTCAGGGTTTTCCCGT
Source organism: Spizella passerina (assembly GCA_013401375.1). Classification (NCBI taxonomy): domain Eukaryota; kingdom Metazoa; phylum Chordata; class Aves; order Passeriformes; family Passerellidae; genus Spizella; species Spizella passerina. Next base: position 198,902 of record WBNQ01012001.1, read on the forward strand.
GATGTCCCACCCTCCCTGAAATCCCACAGTCCCAGTGAGGGTACAGAGTCTCGGGAATATGCAGTCAGCCCTACCAGAGCTTGTTATGGGACAGAAATAGGTTACTTTCTGCCACGCACAGAGATGATGTGATGCATATTCATCAGTTACAGTTGTGCGGAGATTACAACAGTCGCATAAATTGCAGGTTTAGGGATCATCAGCTGCACTCCATGACTTTTTCAGGGCTTCCTCCCTTGAAAAAGAGATGGAAATTGGAGTCATCTCATGAAAAATAAAGGTCAGAGCTTTAAGTGATGTCTTAGAAAAATACCGTTTACTGTGCAAGCTTTGCATCCCTCAGGTGAACAATTCAATGATCATAAGCCTCATCTTATATTTAAAATTATATTTATCAGCTATAATCACCATCAATACATTTTTATTCTCAAAAATCAATTTACTGAACTATTCACAGATATGATGGAAACAAATTGAATTTGAAGCCCTGCCTCACAGGATCGATGCTAAGCAGGTCGCTGCATCTGTTTACAAAGAGAAAATATTCTTTCATGCAGCTGCCTCTGAGCATAGTAAAGCCCGGGGAGCTTAAAAGCTTTGAAAAGTGGAGCGGATTTGGGGATTGATGCTCTGCAATCACCCATGAAGGCATGAGCTTGGGGCAAAGCTGTCCCAGGGCATCCACTACTGCCCTCAATTCCCTGTTGAAGGAGGCTTGCCACCTCCAGAGCCACTCGTCACAAGCCTGCCCATGCCACTGGCTCGAAAGTCGGCCCCAGCCCCTTGTCACCAGCCCACCCACGTCACTGTGTCTCCAGTGTGTGCCTCCCTGCCAGCCTCGCCACGTGATGCTGGATCCCTCTGAAGTGTTGACAGCGTGGTAATGGCTTCACCCAGCAGTGAAACCACTCCCACAAAACACAACACCCAGTGCAGAGATACCTGTGATAACCCCCAAAATTATTCGGGTTCTTCTCAGCCACAGGGTATTTGGTTGACTCTGTGGGGCAAATCCATCCGTGCTGATCCATGACAGATGGGTCTCATCTGAAGCACTGAATTTTCGACACAGTCTGAAAGGAAAAAGGACTGGGAAAACACTGATGTGAGCACTCCCCGTGCAACACACTCTGGGCAGTCAGCCCCTGGCAAATACTGATTCCTCAAAGAGGAATCTGCTGCCTGCTTCCTCTAAGAGCTCCAGCACTGTCATCTGCACATAGCAATGGTCAGCCAAGCTGCTGACCACTCACTTTTTCACACTTTCAACTACAGCTGAAGCAGTTTTCGATCCTGAATGCAGTACAGCAGATGACGTATTGCTGTCTTTCAGCTGGAGAGTGCACAGCAACTCAGAGCGACGGGAAGCATTTCAGTATTCCTATGTTTTGAGGTATCTGTTATCACAGAAAAAACCTCCAGGTTCTTCACAGCCAAATTTTTCATTAATTTTTCATCCAAAGGACAAGTTAATATCCTGGCATAAAGATCCTTGTTTCCCCAAATGTGTCATTTGAACAATATGTAACTTAGGAAATTCCATGTATTTCCCAAGTGGGTGCTCCAAGTGCCTTGGGATAACACTGCAGCTCCTTTATTGCTCCTGCAGTAACCCCTGTATCATCATCTGTGTTTTCACCTCCCGGTATCAACACAAGAAGCTGGGGGAGAGCCGCTGTTAGCAGCAATTCAAGAATAGCTTCTGACATCTGTGCATCCCCACAGGGCCGAGGAACAGGGATAATAACTTCCCTCAGTCTGCTGGACACTCTCCTCCTAATGTAGTCCAGGATGTGGTTTCCCTTTTCCACGACAAGAGTGCTCTCTTGGCTCTCGTTCAGCCCAGTGTCCACGATAACACACAGGTCCTTCCACCACCACTGCCTCTCTGTGCTCTGCTCCCTGCCTGGGCTCACTGCTCCTCAGGGCTGCACTCTGCATCCCCCTTGATGAATTTCAGGGTCTTGGTGCTCACATTTATCTAATCCCTTCACACTGAGGCTGTGCCAGGCGTCAGCCCCCGTTGTCTAGTGGCACCCGAGGTTTGGCTGAAGGTTCATCCCCTGTGGGTACCCCCTGATGGAAAGTCCTTTGTCAGCCTCCAGGTGCTTCAGTCATTACTGGCCACCCAGCAGCCTTCGAGCTGTTGGTGGTGACCCTTGGAGGCCAGCACAGCTTTCTCTGGGGAAATCCTTGCTTGCCCTTTGCACACTGAGAAATGGTTTCTGAGATTTCTGCCCCACAATGGGTCTTACAGCAATTCCCACTTCCTGTACTGATCCTCACCAAGCCACATCTCTCTCTCCTCCAGCACAGAGCCCTTTGACTCCTGCATGGATAATCACCACCCCCCCAGCCCTCCCCCTACACCCATATTGCAGCAGAAATCACAGAAAGTGGAGGTCAGGGACCACACAATGTCTCTGTGCACCCTCTGCTCTGGCTGAGCCCAGGCAGTATGTCCCAGGCAGACAGCAACACCCTAAAATCTCCTTCAGGATGATCCATCTCCAGAACAGAATAAAGATTTGGGTGATCCAGCTGCGACATTTCCGCACAGGCTGGAGCTTTGCATCCCAAAAGCAGCCTCAGCTAGTTTTATACAAAGACGTTAACGAAATTCAGGATATCTTGGTTTTGAAAGCACTGCATAATTGCAAGCTGTTATTGTCTGAAACCGCATTTGCAAGATGCAGTCTCAACAGCCAGGCAGCTTGGGGAAAAGAAGCACTTGTTCAGTGTGGGAGAAGCTCCTGCAGAGGATACAATACCCTTGCCAAGCATTCACAGGCCTTCAGCTGCCCAAGCACCACAATTTTCAAGCAGAAACTTGCGGACAACATCCTACTCAAATTACCCCCAGCTCTTGCCCTAAGCTCAGCTAACAGATTTTCTGTTCCATTCCTCTGTGTGCCATACGGAAGCCTTCATCACACCTTCAGCATCAGGTAGCAAAGCCAGTGTTTTTTTGCAAAGGGGCAGGACCACAAGGCCCCCATTCTGAATCACAACACCAGAAAGCTCTGGCAGAGCCTTAATGCACACATTTCAAACCCACCCATAGCACTGCTGCAGACTGAGCCACGCAAGCACTTGTGACTCCTTCTTGACTCCTTTCCCTCATCTGCCTTGAAAAGCAGCGACAAGACTGGGAAATGCTGGGTTTGATGGGCGTTGGCAAAGCCACAAGGGTGAGCATTGCTTCAGGCATAGGATTCGGTGAGGGACTAGAGCACCCCGGGAAGAGTACGGTTGGGTTTTGGTTTTAGCTTTGTTGTTACTTTTCATCCAAAAAGCTCAACTACTTTGGGCAGGATCCTGCATCTGCTCAAGCTCTGAGCAATGGCTCAGCAAAGATTCAAGTGACAAACTCAGTCTTCCCCTGCAGGATATCCCTCAGTCAGGAGAGGTGGCCACATGCACTCCCCATGACTGTCCTGTCAGAAATAGAAATCCATGCATATCCCTTCACTCATCCCAACTTTGGAGGACTTGTTAGGTCATACAAAACTTAGACTGTGCGTTCTTCATATCACTTGGACTTGGGAGCCAGATTTTGCTGTGCCTCCATTTTTTGCAATGCATGGGGCAGTCCTGTTTGAAACCTGGCCACAGACACATGGTCAGGTATTTTGTGGCCAAAGAGCCTGACTTCAGTTTGGGTCATTCTTCCTGTGGCCTCTGGGTGAGTGTGGGCAGGACTTTCTGGAGTGTCCCAGGACCTCCAGGATCCCTGGGGGATGAGGATAGCTCAGAGTCAGACAACATCCCTGCCAAATGACGCAGTGGATGCTGCAAGTCCCTTCGAGTTCAACAGGAGATCAGTGTATGGGGGAGAGACCCTCTGCTAAACACAGACAGCTGAAAACTCACACAGGGGCCAGCACCCCCTGCCCCTGGCCACCAATAACCCCAGAGGAGGGGGGGCCAGGTACAGCTTTGCATGGCCTGGCAGCATCAGTGTTGACTGGGCTCTGCCCTGGCCTGCTGAGAGCGCACATTTGCCTGCAGAGCTGTGTTTCCAGAACACTCCTTGCAATTACATGCCCTGCCACAGTTATTAATATTTATTAGGCTCAATTATTCATGGCCTCTTTAGGATCCTGTTGTTTAAGTCCAGCTTGAGATCTCCAGGCTAGCAATCACAAAAGTTGCTTTCCAGAGGAATCACAGTAAATCAAACTGTTGGAAATGTTGCAAGCAGATGTAAAACTCACAGGCAGAGCTGCCCAGAAAAGAGCCTCATGTCCAGCACTCAGAGGCCCACATGTGCTACATATGAGCTTCCTGGGGTGGGATGCAGGGTCGTGGGACACCACATTCCTTCTGCCTGCCACCTGCACAGCGGTCACACTGACCATCTCCTTCTGAGTCTGCAGGGGATTACAGCCCAAGAATAATGGCTTGGAGCCTTTTCCCTGTCAAAAGGGCACATGGTGAGGATGGAGAACAAAGCAGGATGTTTGTGACAAAGCAAGCAGCAGCTAGGAGGCTGCAGCCTGTCCTGGTGGCTGTGGCACAGCTGTGACCAGGGAAGTCCCAGCTCCTGACTGGTGTTTGGTCCATAGTGGGGAAGGGTGCAGGGTGCAGGATCCAGGAGGGATTCACCAGGCTGTCCTGCCCAGCAAGCATAACCCATGGCACAGGGCATCGCAGACTGCTCCATCCATGGAGCCAGCAGCACCCACACAGCCCCAAGAGGGAGGATTTGCCCTGTTGACATCCAGATTTGCCCTGTGGCCAGGCCTGGGTGAGCCCCACACCCAGCACTGAGCTCACCAGCCCCTGAGGGTGTACGGGAGGAGGCAGGGGTCTGCCCACACAGCATCTCCAGCAGATGAGAGCTTCCAGGGCTGCACTCTGTCAGCAGAAAGCCATCTGGGGCACTCAGAGGTGCTCAGCAAGGCTGATAAGCTGACTGTGATGGCCGAGCTGTCTCAGCCCGACGCAGTGCAGGCAATCCCAGAGCTTGCCCTGCAAAGCCCGGGCTGCACTCCTTCTGCTGACCTCTGCATCTGCTCCAGCCTGAGCCATCCACAAACCATGGCCATTTCAGTGGCTCTTCCCATCACAGAAATAACAGGTGGGACAGGAAACTTGCAGGGGATCCACAGGCCACAGACAGGGTCCCCCAGGCCATTGGGCATGGCACAAGTCCCTGAAACCCTTGTGACCAGCATGAGGAGGCAGTTTCTGGTGGTGCTGGCTGTTAGGGCATGTGAAGATTGCATAGATGCCTGGGAGAGGAGGGAGAGAGCTCATTCCAGAGAAACAGACTTCTTTCTTACAGCTCCCTCCCTCCACAAGCACTGGTCTCTGGAGATCTGGGGCCTCTGAGGAGCAAAGCATGGCAGGGAGGAGGTGCATGGCCAGGAGAGAGCAGGGGGCATGGGGTCTTCTCCAGAGACCGAGAAACTCCTGAGGAGCAGCCTTGCCCACAGTGAATTACAGCTGAGCCACATGGCCAGCATGAGAGGATGGAGTGACTTGCTCAGCACAGAGGAGGAGGAACACAGGGGCTTCAAGGGAAGCGTGTCAAAGCCTCAGCAATGAAAAGGGAAAAGGGACTGTCTGCCTCAGCTCCACAGCCAGGGCCATGGCCTTGTGCCACCAGGCTCACACGACACTCAGGGGGTGTCAGAGTGCAGCCAGGGGGTGCTGGCGGGGAGAGGAACAGGACAGAGGCAACCAGATGCCAGAGCAAGGCCCATCCCGAGGAACAGGATGCCAAAAGGGCCATATGTCACCCTCAAAACTTTGGTTTCTTGGTATGTCATCCTTTCTCTGACCTGCCCTGCCTCCTTACCATCTCCCCTGTGTACCTGCAGCAGCTGATGTCTCCTGTTCATGCCATGCCTCTCCCTGGCCCAATATCTGCAAGGAACTAAAATCTGCTCTGCTCTGGGCTCTAGCATGGCTCAGAGTATAAAATTTTGATCTATTAAATGCGTTTTCAGAGGAAGCTGGATGTGTGAAGGAGCACACATCCGCCTCCATTCCCCCTCCTGGGGCAGTTCCCTTGCCTGCATCATGCAGGCCACTGCTGAGACACTGCAGCAGGGCTGGCAGGCAAACAAGGGCTCATGCTACACCAGTGCTGGCAGGAAAAAGCAGCCCAGAGGCTGCTTTGCAGGGATGGAGAAGCTGAAAGGGCTGATCCAGCCCATAGATAGATCAAGTAGGGCAAAGATGTGGATTTGGAAGAAGAGAGGAGGGACAGGGTCACAGCCAGAGAGCAGGACAACAAACCCAGCTCCAGAAAGCAGGGCAGGCACATGCCAGCTGAGGCCAGTGCTCCTGGGAATCCTGCTCTTTACCCTGGGATGACAGCAGGCTAGGGACAAAGAGAGCACAGACCCTCTGAGCTGTAGGATCTGCCCCACATCACAGCCCAAGCCACCTTTTTTAACCTCCTCCACCGAGCCATCCCACCATCTGCCTGCACCCCCAGCCCAGCCAGCTCTGGGGGTGACAGGTCCCCAGAACCAGCACCCACCACTCATCCCCCATCCTGCTCAGGGTCCTGGGCACCCTCATCTCCCAGCCCTCCCCTCGCCCTGCTGAAGGAATCAATATGATCCCATCCCCAGTAGTGCCCCAGACGGTCTCCAGCAGGCTGGGGCATATTTTGTTCCCCAAAAAGCCTCCGAGTCCCAGCAAGAGCTGTTTTAATCAGAGCTTTCTGCCCTGCAGGACTCAGCGTGGGGTAGTGGAAAAGGCACAGGCACAGCCCTTTTACTCTCTCCCCTCCCTTCAACCCTCTGTTTGGCTTCCTCTCCTCTTTTAATTCACACCCCCCACTCCCCCCTCCACATTTCAAGCCTGCTTGGTAAATGTTTGAAAGTGAAGCTGATGTGGTTGGTATGGCAACACCAGGCTGGGGCCCTTGCCTGAAACCCCAAACACACAATTAGCTGATTAAGAGGAGAGGCAGTGGCGTGCTGGGGCTCTGATGCTCTGCGGGGCTGTTCCAAATTACCCCATCAGGGGTGCTTGGAGGTTCCCAAGAGGGAAGACAGGGAGCGTGCACAGCCCCTCACATGGGTAAAGGTTTTCAGGCTTGGAAAGGGAGCTTTTTCAGGAAGCCAGTCTGTATGTAGCATGCTGCAGTATGGGAACAGAGCTGACAGAGATGCCAAAAGCAATGTGGAGCCTGCTGGACCACTTGCAAGCACCATGTCCCTGTCCAGATTGCAGCATCCAGAAGTCTGGGATCACTGCAGGTCACACCAGGTCCCATCTGTATGTTAGAACAGGACCCAGCTGTGCCCCAGGGGGATTCAATGGCCAGATCCAGCACTCACAGCTCTCAGCTAAGAGGAGAAGATAGGAAAGGAGCTGTGTGAGAGGAGAGGGAAAAAGAGAGGGAGAATCACTCTCCTCTGGAGCCAGATGGGCTCTGCCTCCAGCCCTGAGGGCTGCCTGCTTGTCCCCAGCTCCCTAAACATCTCCTCTCCTCTCCTCTCCTCTCCTCTCCTCTCCTCTCCTCTCCTCTCCTCTCCTCTCCTCTCCTCTCCTCTCCTCTCCTCTCCTCTCCTCTCCTCTCCTCTCCTCTCTGACACAGCTTCATTGCTCACAGAGTGGCTCAGGAAGGCAGCAATCATCCCCCTGACAGCCCTGGTTAATGAAGTCGGCCTTCATTAGGCGTTTCCGTTCCACTTGAAAGCTCCTCTGTGAGGATGCTGCACGGGCCTGTGGCAGAGATGGAGGATGTGGGGACGGCTGACGCTGCAGGGTGACAGCCAGGCCAGGCAGCAGGAAGGGCTGGCATTCCCGTGGGGCTTGTGCATGTCCTGTATGGTGCTGTGAGGTTACAAACACACACCCTGCACCCACCCACAGTCCAAACCCAGCACTCCCCCCACCAGCACAGCCTCGATCCTCCTCCCCATTCCCGGGGGCCATCCTGCTCTCCAGAGCTCATCAGTGTCCTGGGGGACAAATCCCTGCACCAGTCTCCACTATTTGACTACACCCATGTCTCTGCTTAGGAAAGGAGGGTCTCTGGAGATTTGTGGGGCCAGACTCACATTTTCTGGAATTTACAGGTGGAGCAGAGGAGATAAGCTGTGAGGGATGCCCAGTGTCTGGAGCTGGCTGTAGTGGTCCTGTGAAGAGGGTCATTTAGTTGATGCCTGCAAGAGTGCTCCTAGATGAGAGAGCTCTAAATTGCTCAGCTATTATCTGTCCAGCAGGAGCACCCTCATCTCATCAGGGCCATGCTTGGCAAGCCTCCAGCTGCAGGAACAGGATCGAAAGACCAATGACTCCCTGCCCCATCTGCTCTGCAGGGACCTGCCACTCCAAGGAAGGGCATCCCAGGATAAGCACAAGCTTGGGGAACACCTCCCTGCAGATCCAAGTTCTGGAGTATGTCCTCTGGGCAAGATGGGCTGCTGCCTTCCTCCCCCTGCTTCCCTCACCCCTGAACCTTCCTCCCAGCTCTTCATGGGGCATTTTAGCACTCAGACATTGTCAGACCACATCTTTTCTCTCTACTCCCTCCCCAGGTCCACACAGTTTTTCCATCAGCTTTTCTATCTTACTGTGGGGATGAAGGCAGCTTATGGAGGATCAATGTGGGCAAGTGGCTGCACAAGAGAACCTCACACTCTTCCCAAGGTTCCTCAGAGCCCTGTCCTGTAGAATAAGGGAACAGCCAAACTGTGACTGCAGGACTACAGCATGGAGCAGAGAGTAGCATGCAGCTCTGGAAGTGGAAGGATAGATGGGCTGGATCTAGGCTGGATCTTCTCCTTCCAGCAGCTGGAGGAGCTGGTAGGGTGCATTGCCTGCTCTGAGATGCATGTCCAGCAGACCTGGGGCTGCTGTGCCTCAGCCCAGCAGATGTGGAGATGTGGCAGTGAGGTAGGAATGGCAGCAGACACAGATGAGGATGAGATGGAAGTAGCACTGAACTCTGTGCCAGGTCAGAGCCCTGGAAGGAGCTAAAATCACCCTGGGAAGCACAATGTGCTCATGCTCCAGGAGAGGCTGGAGTGAGACTTCAGACTAAATCTGTGGCTGGACAAAGGAGGGGTTCCTCCTATCCACACAAAGTGGTGCCTGGCCATGCCACAGCTGGAATTCTGCTGTGAATCCAGACAAACCTCGACTGCAAACTCCCCATTCCTGTGTGACTGACAATAGACAGGTTCTATTCCAGGCTTTTGTGCTGGGGGATTTTTGAGTACCACAAAAGCTGTTGGGGGGACTGGGGGGAGGCACAGCAAAACCAGCCCTTGCACCCAGCTCTGTAAACAGAGCTGGTCAGTGATGATGCCCAGCAAGAGCTCTGCATTCTGAGATGGGAAGGAAAAGCCCAGAGCACAAAAGCTCGGTGCCACAGCCACGAGGCACACAGCCAGCATCCAAAATGTCTTAACCTACTTTGGGTTTGCTACTGCTTGGCTGCTGATGGGGGCCAAAGGAGGGGCTGCACCCATGGTGGGCACCATCTGGCAGCTCCTGCTTAGGGCACTCTGGCTACTGAGGGAAGGGACAAACCAGGATGATTCCTGTCCCCATCACCATCCCAAAAAACACAGCAGGATGAATGCAGGGAGCAGGAGCAATGGAGCAGTCCCCACTCCATCACCAATTTGGAGTGGCAATGGCACTGCAGCCTCACACACACACACCTGGCAAGGGGGGGCATTGGTGGGGACAGGTCTGGCAGAGGGAATGTATCAGAGCAGCCTAGGATTCTCCAGGATCAATCTCCCCAAGGGAAGCAGTTTTAAACCTTCGGGGTAGGTGGCACAGGACTACAGCTCCCCTCCACCCTCAAGTTTGAGCTGCAGGGAGCGGGAGGCTGCGGGGATCGATGGCTGAGCTGTCAGGGTGTGGCACCACCGAGGACAGCTGCATCAACGCACGGAGTGAAAGGCATGTCAGGGATCTGGCCTTGATGCGGGAACATGATGGCTCACAGCCATCAGCCTCCTGCACAGCCCCTGACTGATGGCCAGGAGAGTGATGGACAGCCATCAATGAGCCTGTGTGAATGTCCAGGGGCAGGGATGGACAACTGTCAGTGGACATGAAGGACAGCTATCAGCAGGTGGCCTTGAGAGACGCTGTCTGCAGCTAGCACCAGGAGGTTTCCTGTTTGTTTGCCAGTGGAGAGCAGGATCATGTCTGTAACTGGGACCAGCTCCATGGGTAAGATCCTGAGCTCCTTTCCCTGCATGGACCCCACACATATGGGGGGCACGGGCTGTGCAGGGAGCCAGGCACGGTCTGTCTTGCTCACCGTTTATTCCAGGTGATGGGCGATGCTCTGCCATTCTCTGCCTGCAGTCTGACACGGCAGCCCTTCAGGCAGCCAGTTTTTATCCAATTTCACGCTGATTTTGGTATCATCCTTCCCTCCTGAAACAGCTGCCATGAGGGGAGTCGATGCCTCTCCGAACCCTCCCCGCAGCGCATCAACACTATTATCTCCATCAGCCAAACTTGCAATCTCCTGAAAAAAGATATCTCGCTATTTTGACAAGTTCTCTCCTCCATCACCCCCCGCTGGTTGGCAGGAACGCCGGCTCGCGCAGGCGCGCCAAGGCTGCCGCTCCTGCCAAAACTTGGGGACCCCATCCATCCCTCCATCCATCCCTCCATCCATCCCTCCATCCATCCCTCCCCACGACAGGGCGGACCCCCGGCCCTTGTCCCCCCGGGGGCTGGGGCAGCTGCGGGGCCGCGCTCGGCGCTCCGAGCCGCCGCAGATGGCGAGCCCACACGCCGCAGCAGCCAGTGACCTACACGCGGGCGTCATGCGAGATTCGGGAGCGGGGAGAGGAGCTGACGAAAATGCACATTCCCGCTGCAGCTCAGCTCTCACCTCCGCCCCTGCAGCCCTCCTCCGGCAGACCGGCGCTGCCGGCTCCCTCTCAGGAGCTTCCCCAGCCTGTTGCCGGCTGTGCCGCTCCTGCGAGCAGCCAACCACGCCGTGGCTTTTCGGAGAGGACAGGGGACGGTGTTCTCCTCCTCCTCCTCCCCAAAGGGTGCGAGACGATCCTCAATCTGGCACAGGGTGTCCTTGCAGAAGCGGATCTGGGCTGTAGCTCTCATTTTGGGGGGCAGCGCACCTGCCTGCGGCGGGACGCCCAAGGCCTTTGGCAGCTAGAGCAGGAGCGGGGCTGGAGCTCCTCCTTGCCTCTGCTTTTCCAGGAATCACTGCACTCGGCCCCGGGACTGCCCTCCCCACAGAGGCACTAAAAGCTTTTACAGCCTGCCCGCACACTCCTCTCCTGTCCTCTGGGGCCAAGGTTCGTCTGTGAAGATGTTTCTCGCTGGCCTCCCTTACAGCTGCCATCCACTTTCTCCCCCCCACAGCCATCCCAACACCTTTCCACCATGCTCCCCAAGCTAAATAATGCAAAATGTGATTCACCATGAAGGAAAGCATTCCTGAGGAAGGATGAAGCACAGAGAGGCACCTTGGGCCAGGGCAGGGCACCCAGAGGCTGCATTAAGGCTCCTGCAGTTTATGGAGTGAAGCAAGACAGGACCTGACATCCACAAGCAGAAAACAGATAAATCCTGTCTCCAGCCTGGCTCTGTGCATCCCCAGCCATGGGAAAGACAGCCATGGACTGGCTCAGATCGCAGCACAGCACCCAGATGCTGCTTTCCCAGCCTCTGGATCTGTTTGCAGGCAACATGAGCTGCAGATGGTCTCAGCTGACTCCCAGGTGAGCCATGGGAAGGGTCCATAATGACAATATGGGTATTGTGGGGTCAGTGTCAGTGCCCATAAGTCTATAGAGGGCTGGCACAGGGTGTGGAATAGCAGCCAAGGGCCAAGAACCATTCTGGCACCAGCATGTGGCACCAGCATGTGGAACCTGGTCCACCCAGAGCTGCCCTGTCCCAGCGACCTGCACCTGGGCATGCAGAGCACTCCGGGGGTGTTGCATACTTCACCCACCACAGGCTTTTTTGGGGTGTAGAAGACCTCTGGGATGGTGCTTCCCATCTTCCAGAAGCCAGGAAGATTCAGTCATCAAATGGTTCTTAATGCCAGGCCTCCCACTCCCCATGCTCTCTGTGTGGGAGAGGTGACATCCCTACCTGTCCCCTGCTGCTCACTGCTGTCCACACATCCACTGTTCTGTGGGGCTGGCAGATCTGGAGCCTGACAGGACCTGCCCAGTGGAGGGGCTGGCAGGGCTAGGATGCCAGGGAGGGATGAGGGCTCCCCCCAGGCAGTATCCTGGGAACAGGAACAGTGCAGTGGGGCTGAGCAGAGCTTCTCCATGTCCCAGTCAGAACAGCACCTGCTGTGCCCAGCCTGGCCAAGGAGCAGGGCAGCCCTGCAGCATCCCCACTGCCCAGAGCCCTCTGCTCTCACCTTCAGCATGCATCCCAAGCCTGGATGGAAGCTGCTCCTCGGAGGGCTCAGAGTCTGTTTCACCCTAAATCATCCCCATGTAGACCTGTCTATTCCTGAAGTGGAAAGTGCAGCCCCTTACCAGCGGCACCCCGTTCCAGTGGGGTGTAAGGGGGCTGAGTGACCATCCCCACCAAGCTGATGTGGGGTAGCTGGGGATTCATGTGGACCAAATACTCTGCCTTCAGAGGTGCTGCATTAGAGCTGTGCCTTTTTCTCCCCACCAGCATCCTCTCCCCTGCCCCATCACCCCCTTCCAACCCCTTGTAAGCCCCCAGCACCGCTGCAGCCCTGTGGTGTCCACCCAGGTGATATAACAAGTCCCGGGGACTAGAAGAACAAAAACCTCAGGTTTTGCATTGAACTGGGCACACAGGGCTGCACGTAGCCAGCAGCCACTGTGCCCCTGCTGCACCATAGTGTGGGAAGGACAGCCTGCCTGCAGCACTGACCAGCAGACATTGGGTTAAAGGAGGTGCAGGTAGCCCGTGACTGAGGCACTGGTCTGGGGAAGACCCCGCAGCGGGGGCAGATGAGACCTTTGCTCATCCTTGGATGCAGTCCCACCTCTGTAATCCTTGAGGTTTTTTCTGAGAAAGGCGGTTCAACCCAGGGGGCCAAAGGAGATGCAGGGAAAGCTTTTATTGGTATCTTCCAGCACACGTCAGCCCGCTTAAAAAAAATCTCCGTTTCTCGGAGAGCTTTTTAACACGGCTCGGGCAGCAATTGGTACAGGGACAGCAAACCAGGCTGCATCTGCTCAGCCCCAATCACAAGCTCCCTGCTTCCTCTGAGAGACAGAGAGAGAGAGAGAGAGATTGTGTGTGTGTGTGTGCGTGTGTGTGTGTGTGCGTGTGTGTGTGTGTGATAGACACAGGCATCCGCTCCCAGCATCACGCTGCCTCCTGCATCCTCCGGCAGCAAGTGCAGGGCTCTGGCTTCCCGGGTACCACCCTCGCTGCTCCATCCATCCCTCCATCCATCCCTCCATCCATCCATCCCCTGACAGGGATTTGCACGCGGGGCACGGCATGCGGTGAGCACCCGCGGGCGCAGAGGGGCTCGTGGCCAGAGGCAGCGGCAATGGACATCGTGTGGACTGCTGTCTAGGGCTCCTGTTCCCAGAGCAACCCCAATCCTGGTAAGTGGGGTTTTTTTTGGAATTATAGGTGCATTGCTGGATGCATAGCATGGGCTGTCCACACATTGTGTCGCCCTTCGGTGGGTTCCCCCGCTGTCCCCGGGATCCTGGGACTAGAGCGCCTGGGATGGGATGCCTGGGAGTGGGGATGAGGATGGGGTGAGAGGGTCCTGTCCCGGCATCAGGGTCCTCATGTGGGTACTGGGGAGGGAGAAGAGAAGGAGAAGTGCAGAGCTGGGCAGGAGCTGTGTCTGCTGCAGAGGAAGGGACTCTGCTGTCACGGCATTTTCATCCCCCTCTGGGAGATGAAAGAGTGCGACACACCTATAAAATCTGTCATAGCGCGGCAGGATGGGCAACCTGATCCGGCAGGGAGAACAGCCACTGGGTTGGTGTCCCCAGGACTGGGACACAGCACCCCCCCACCCAACAACCCCACTGGACTCCCAAAGCCCTGCAGAGGGTGGGAGGGACCATCAGCCACAGACCTCTCTGCCCCATGGCAAATAGATCACCTCACAGCAGCAGTCCCAGCAGTGCCACAGCTCTGGCATGTGCTGTCTGTCTGGGAGAGGGGACAAGAGGATGCTGCCAGACCCCTGTGGCCATCTGCAGCCAGCTCAAGAAGCTGGAATGCGATGTCCCCTAAGCAGAGCCTGCTGCCTTCGCAGCCTGGTCCCCCTCACCCCAGGCAGGCAGCAATTGGCAGGGTGTGCAGAGATGTGCAAGAGCCATGGTAGAGCCATGGCAGCTCCTCCCAGCCCTGCTTTATGCCCTTTGGACCGAGACCTGGGACCAGGCTGCCATGGGCTCTGTGACCCCAGGGTTCTCCTCCCTGTTGGTACCCCACCCCTCTGCCCCCAGGTTCCCTAATGCTGCTCTAAGTAAGGCACAGCACTGCAGGGCAAAAGACCCAGCAGCGTGGGGAGGGCAGGGAGGAGGCCTGGCCCCCTGGCAGCCTGTGGGGACCAGGCACATCCTTCCCCCCTGGATCAGGGAGCCAGCTCCTGGCACATGAGGGGGTTCGGGTCCACGCACACCCCTGATGCATCCCCCTGGGAGTGGGTGCCTGCTCAAGGGTGCACCAGCCCAAGCACCCACTGACCCTTCATTTTCTGGGAGGGCCTTTCACCAAGGACACACTGTGGGGCAGGTAACAGTCAGTCCTACAGACCCTGTGGCCCCACACCCCCATGTCCCCAGGCCACCACTGCACACCACAACAGCTCACCCTGCACCCACAGCCCCCGAGAAGCACCCATCCCACACGCCCCAGCTGCCACAGACACCACCCCACTCCCACAGCTGCTGCAACACCCCTGCACCCAAAGCCACCACCCACCCCATGCCCACAGCAGCACCCCCGTGGGCCGCAACACCCGCCCCGCACTGCCAGCCACGCCGTGGCACGTTCACCCCGAAGCAGCACATCCACCCCTCGCACCTCACCCCCCCGTGACACATTCAGCCCTGACAAACACAGCCCCCCTGTGCTGCTCCCGACGCGTCCCTGCTGCGCTCCCAGCCGCCACACCGCCCCAGCTGCGCCGCACACCCACCCATGTGTCACCCCCACCCCGTGTAACCCCCACCGGTGTGTCACCCCCACCCCTGTGTCACCCCCACCCCTGTGTCACCCGCCACCACCACCCACCACTAACCTGGCACCCCCTAACCCCAGCACAAGGCACGTGTGCTCTGCCATGGGACGGAGATTTTGCAGTCATGCAGGCACTGCTGGCTCTGTTTGCACCTGGATGCTCTGCCCTGTTTCCTTCCCCCGGGGTGCCTCCGTGCTAGCCACCAGCTCTCTCCCCATTCGTACCTAACACAGACTTAATTCTCACTCCAGCTGCACCAGCCTTGCTTCCATGCCTCAGTTTCCCCCACGGAGAGAGGAGCATGAAGCTGGGAAAGATGTGTCCATGGGCACTAAGAGGATGAAGTGCTTTCTGGCTCAGTGGTTTGCTGCAGGAATGAAGCAGTGAGGAGCAAATCCAAAAGAGAAGAGTGAGGGGAACGGGTGTCGCCCAGGGCAGGGGTGCAGGGGGATGGGGACAAGGGAAGGGGTTGGGAAGTTTCCCACCACCCACTGTGACAGCCCCCGGTGCTGGCAGGGCTGAGTGGAGCCGGGTGTTTGCAGGCAGCTCCTGCCTGTGCCCAGATTTAGCTCCTCTGTGGGGGCAACCTAAAAATAGCCCCACGGTGCAGCCTGGCAGCAAGGTCGAGGCCCCCGCACCTCTTAGGTCACCATGAGACAGGTGGTGGTTCTGTTTGCCTCGGGGGGGGGACACAAATAGCACCAGAGACACCTTCCCCCAAGGACAAGCGGGGATGCAGGGGCTGCTCAGGTTTCTGGGCTGCTATGAGGCGAGACTGCCCCTGGTCCTCCCTCCCCAGGAGAAGAGGGACTCCCAAAGTCTGACAGGGCCCCAAGTCATCCCAGGTTCTATGTGAAGGTGAAGTCCCACCCCACAAAGCCAGGTCAGGCAAGGCACGGGGCACAGGCAAAAAGGGGTCAGGACAGTGCAGAGCAAGTTTGGGGTATCTGGGGAGCAATGGGGGCAGTGGAAAGGTAGTGGAGTCTGGAGACTGAGTTCAAGGTGAAGCCATTCAGCCCTGGATGTGCAGGCAGGGTCCAGCTGTGCAGCACTAGCAGGGGCAGGGAGGCAAGCAGAGCTGAGAATAGACACAAGTCGTGACAGAAGTGACACTGTCCAGGCACACAGTAGGCAGTGGCAGAAGGCACTCGGGGTAGGCTTGGGAGAGGGCAGGGAACAGAGAGGTGGGCTGGGATCTTGCAGCAGCAGTGTAGTGCAGGTGGGTGACTGTGAACACACAGGAGAGCCAGATTTGGGGAGGAATACAGCAAGTCCACACACCCGCCACTCTTCTATTGCACTGCAGGGTGGCTGGGGTTGGGGCACCCAGAACTCAGCAGCAGGGAGAAGCTGCCAGCACACTGAGATGAGGAACACCAGTGTGGGTACCAGGGAGACTGGGGGGCTGTGGGCCACACACCTCTTTTCACTCTTCTCTGTGAGCCTAACCCCTCTGGACCCTTTCCTCCCCACTTCTACACAAACCTTGGGCAGGAATAGGTCAGGATCTGCTCAACACTCGGTGCTGCAGGGACCTACAAAGGCAGATCTTGGGGGAATTTCCCTGTGACTTCTCTGACTCTCTCGCTCGCAGGCAGAGCTGCAATGCTGCCCAGCAGCAGAGCTGATCCTGACCACGGCAGACGTGATCCTGAGCCAGCCAGGCAGAGGGTGGTGGCACGGCGAGGAGGTAGAAACACCCAGGTGTTTTCCTTCCCACTGGCACAGCCGCAGAGACGCTGTTGCTGTGGCTCGGACACGTGCCTCCAGCTCTGCCCCGCTCCCACCCTTGCAAAACCCGGGGAGCCGAAGAAGGCCGGGCACCAGCTCCGAGCCAGGCACTGCGGCCAACAGGTGCAAATACCCCAGCCCGCACCCGCACCCGCTGCTGGGACCCCCACGCGCAGGACGGGGCCCACACCACACGTGTTGCGCCCCCGGCTCAGCGCGTGGGAATCTGCAGGCAGATGGTCCCGCGGCGGTGGCGAGAGGCTGGGGAATCACATGCGTGCGCACGCAGTGGTGTTTGCCGCCTGCCAGCATGCTCTGCTCCGCTCCGCTCGGCCCTGCTGCTGCGGGGTACCTGTAATTACCCTGACCAGGCTCCCTGCCACAGCAGTGCCCGCGGAGCCGAGTCCTCCCGCAGGCAGCGAGATCCCGGCGGTGTGCACGCGTGCTGCTCATTATCCCGCTACCTGGGGACTTCCCTGCCGAGGCTGGCGGGGAGGGAGATTGCTGCTCCAATCTCCCTGCTCTGCCTCCCGGTCCCTGGGCACCAGCTGGAAGTGCCTCTTTGCTGCAGCATAGAATTAGAGAATAATTAAGGCTGGAAAAGACCTCTAAGATCATCGCCTCCAACCATTAACCCAACCCTGCCAAGGCCACCACTAAACCACATCTCTAAGTGCCATGTCTACATGGTTTATAAACACTTCCAGAGATGGTGATTCCACCACTGCTCCCAGGGCAGCATCTTCCATGGTGCAACCCCAGCATGGCACAAGGGAAGCCCTTGGACCCATGTGAGGTGATGCTGTGCCCCACGATGCTGGAGGCCAAATTCTGCTTCTCCTCAGCTTCAGCTTACACCCAGTGAGACAGAGCCCAACTTGTTATTGCTGCTGCTATTGGCCTCCCCATTTTTATCCTAAGGTGATCTTCCCCTGGCACTGAAGCCAAACATCCTTCTTGGGTCCCATGTGCCCCTGTCCCATATATTGCTCCCCTTCCCTCTTGCACCCTCACAGTCCTCCTACAGCTGGCCTAGCCTTCCCACATGGCTCCTTGCAGGATGCCCAGTGATCACAGCAGCAGCACACACACAAACATGTGAGTGCAAGAAGAGGCAGCTGAGTGAAGAGGAATTTAGGGAAGGTGAGGGGTCAGCACCAGACCTGCCATGACCTAGTCCTGGGAAGAGCTGCAGGGAGGATGTCTTTCACCCTTGACTGGCCACAAAGATTGTCTTTAAGGCAGAAAGGAGATGCATGCTAGGAGAAGGGTTACAGCTGGTCCTAGTCCCTCTGGGTTTTACTGATCTGACATGGAAAAGGCCTGGATGTGTTTCTTGTTAAGCTGGAGTCTATAGAGCAAGGTGGGGAGGCACCCCCAAACCATCTCCCTGCCTTCTACCCCATTCCCCCACCAACTCAGACCCTCCATGGCCAGGAATCCATCTCCCCACGGCCACCACCATGATCCCATTGTCAATTTGTCACAAAGACCCCACTTCTCCCTGTCCTGAGCTGCTCCTCATGCAGCTGGGGGAAAACCACCGGGACACCCTTTTGGGGGTCAGGGACATAGCACCTTCCTTCCCACCGCAGAGCCATGGGGGTGCTGATGTCCAGGAGGCAGACGGTGGAGAGGGTGCAAAAGGTCAGCTTGGCCGTGTCAGCCTTCAAGGACGGGCTGCGGGAGCAGCCATCGACACGGCGCCGGGCGGAGGCGGGGACCGCACGCCAGGGGACGCTGGAGCAGGAGGTGCAAGAGGGAGAGGAGGAAGCGGTGGCAGGACCTTCCCAGCCGGAGGAGAGCAGTGCCGCCAAGGCGGCCTGGGAGCGGCTGCGGGATGGCCGGGGCGTGGAGCCAGAGGAGTTCGACCGGGCCAACAGGTTCACGCCACCAGCCTTCATCCGGCCCAAGAGGGAGCTCCACGATGATGAGCCCCCGGACATCAGCCTGGAGCAGAGGGAGCAGGTGAGCAGATGGAACCACAGAGACGGTGTGGGAGGGATGGGGACAGGGCCGGAGGTGGACAAACATCTGAGCGTTGACCAGGCAGTGAGCCCTACGGGGTGGCTCAGTGGGGTACAGTGCCAGCAGCCAGGCTGGGCAGGTGGAGGTGCCACACGGGGAAGGGAGTGCAACTGCTCAGATGTGCCCTGGAGGCACCCTGGGGTGTCTGGGAAAGGAGAAGTCACTGCTGGGCACAGGCAGTTCTAGGTCTGGGGAAGAGAGGACAATTTGATCTACATGTTCATCCACCAACAACCAGCTTGCAACTCAAGCCGTCCCTCCATACCCTCAGTTCCAACATTCCTGCCCATCTACAACACAACAGCTTATCCACCCACTCCTACAACCCACCCATCCACACCCACAACCCTACACATACAGCCACCCACCCAACAAGCCTACACCCCAGCCCACCTACACCCTTATATGGCACCATAAAGACATGGAATATCCTGAATTGAAAGGTACCCACAAGGATCATGGAAGTCCAATCCCTGGTCATGCACAGGACACCCCACAAATCACACTATGTGCCTGAGAGTATTATCCAGGCTTGGTGCTGTGACCACTGCCCTGGGGGGCCTATTCCAGTGTCTAACCACACCCTGAGCTAAATTACACAGGGTACCTAGATAATATACCCAGGTTAGTATCTGTTTGGAAGTGGAAATGGAAATGTGTGGAAAACCTTACAGCTTATCCATCGATAATTATAACCCTAAAGACCAGCCAATGTACAACCCTACAGTCCAGCCACCCACATGTAACACACTGCAAAGAACCTACGGCTCCACAGCCCCACCAACCCTATAGCCAGACCCATCCACCGACCAGTCTTCCCCACAAACACACCCACCCTCCTCTAACTTGACCAGCCAGGTCTGTTACAACAACCTCTTCCCTATGCCAGCCCCACACATTCCCATCTTCCCCCCTCAGCATCCACCCCCACCTGCAAAGCACCGCCCAGATGGAGAAGCCAAGCCCCTGCCCACACTGCTCTGCTGAGCATGTGCCCGTCCCTCCCCAGATCCTGAATGATGAGATGTGTGAGATCTGCGAGGTGTGGACAGCCGAGAGCCTCTTCCCCTGCCGCATCTGCCACCGGGTGTACCACGACGGCTGCCTGCGCCGCATGGGGTACCTGCAGAAGGACAGTGCCGTGGAAGTGACAGAGACCGCGCACACCGAGACCGGCTGGAGCTGCTACTACTGCGTGAGTGCCCAGACTGGCGGACCCCAGGTGGTGGGTGCTCCCCAGGGAACTGTGCCCCACATGGACGTGAGGAGGGTCCCGCCTCACAGCCTGCTCTGAGGCAATGGGGGAAGTGCTGCTTTCCAGTTCCCACCACCCACCGTGGCCTGATGGGGTCACCAGATGCAGGGGACAGTGGCCCTTTGCCACCTTCCGACCCCTGCAGGCAGCTCCTCAGAACCTTGGTGCAGGATGTGACACTGTGGGCACATGAGATGCTGTAGCAGAGCTGGAATGGCCACGGCCCAGGGGTGGGTGGACCCATCCCAGTGCAGCACCCTTGGGTGACACAGCACATCTCTCTGGGTGTCCTCACCCACTTGCCTTCAAGGGATCCATGCTATTATACAGAGCTGTGCTCCCTCACCCCATGTCTTTTCCTCATGGCTCCTCTCTGCCCCCCATCCCAGGACAACCTCAATCTGTTGCTGACAGAGGAGGAGATGTACAGCCTGATGGAGACCCTGAAGAACTGCAAGATCATTCCAGGTGTGTACCCTCCATGCGGCGGGTCCCAGATGGCTGCGGGAAGCAGCTGGGGAGGTGGGTCCGCCTCCTTCCTGGGCACAGCACAGCCAATCTGTCCCCTGCAGAGAGCTGCCTGACCCTGGATGACTTCCTGCACTACAAACACCAAGTGCACAAGCAGCAGTTTGAGCGGACCATGCCCGAGGCACAGGAGGAGCAGGCAGCCCTGCAGTTCAACGCCCTGGACCCTGACAAGAAGGGGCACATTGAGTGGCAGGACTTCCTCTCCCACGAGTCCATCCAGCTGCTGCAGAAAATACGGCCGCAGGTATGGTTGTGGCATCCAGGGCTTGCTCCCGTGGCTGTCACACATGGTCACAGCACCCAGGGCTGGCTACCATGGCCAGCAGATGTGGCAGTGGCACCTGGGTCCAGCATCCACAGCCACAGCACCCATGGTCATGGCACCCAAAGCTGGCTCCTACAGCTGACACCCCTGGCTGTGGCACCTGGGGCTGACTCCCATGGCCATGGCACTCAGGGTGGAGACCCTTACAGCTTTGGGGATGTAAGGAGGGAGGTTCCCACAGAATGAGTGCCCTCGCTTCTGTGACCCCCCCCAGAATGCCCTTCTGCGGCTGCTGACACCCAAGGAGCGGGAGCGGGCACGGACAGCCTTCCTGGCCCTGGACCAGGACAACGACGGCTTCATCGGGGAGGCTGAGTGCCGCCAGGCCCGGCACAGCTGGTTCCGCAAGCACCAGAAGGAGATGCTGTCCTGCAATGTCAGGTGAGGGGATGCCCACCCTGGTGTAGGGGTGATATCCCAGCCAGAACTCCCAATACTGTCCCAACACCTACCAAAGGGGCTCAGCACACAAATGGTTGCCTCGCTTCCCACCATCTCTCCCTCCATGGCCCCCCAGCCCTGTGCGTCCTTTTCCCCCACCACCACCACCATTTGGGGTGCAATAGAGCGGGGATGAAGAGCATCTTCCTCCCTGCCACAGCATCAGCCATGTGGGGCCCATATCAGAGGGCAGCCCCGCCAGCAGCAGGAACGGCAAGAGCCCAGAGAAGATCCTGCCAGCCACAAAGCAGGAGGAGACCAGGTGAGGCAGGGATGGTTAGGGGGTGGCAGATACCCCCATTTTTTGGGGAGACCCTGGGGGAGCAGTGTTGCCCGGGTGTCCAGTGAGCCCACATGTGCCCGCAGGAGCATCGACTGGCCCGGATTCCTGCGGGAGAACGTCGCCTACATCCTGGCCGCGCGCCCCAACAGCGCCGCCCTGCACCTGCAGCCCCTCGCCTAGAGCCGGCCGCGCCTCGAGGGCGCGGTGCCACGCCCGCCATGGGGACCTGCCCCGCCCTCCCTGCGGGCACAGCCAGGCGCCCATTGGCTGCCGGGGAAGCGGCCATGCTGCCCTATGCCCCGCCTCCCCCTTGGATTGGCTGTGAAGAGGATGGGCGCCGGGCTCTGATTGGCTGAGGGAGCGGGAGAGGCTCTCGGGTCTCTGATTGGTGGGGGGAAGCAGGGCGGGGCAGGGCGTGTCCCCACTGTTCCCTGGGCCCTGTAGGGACCGCGGTGGGCAAGGGTCCTGTGCCCCGGGTCACCATGGGGCACAAGGGGCAGGGAACATGCTGCCCCCATAATCCCTGTCCCCACAGCACCCAGGGACCTGCAGACAGAGCAGGGGCTGCCCTGGGTGCTTGTGACAGCAGAACCCAGAGCACCCATGGGTCCCCAACATCCCACAGCTGAGCCTCTGCGTGCCACAGGCAGCACCCACGGGTCTGCGGCAAGCAGTGTTTCAGCTTATCAGCGTGGTGGATCCTCAGGGGATGTGGCTGACTCCCTTTGGGGTCTTTCACATCCCTGTCCTACTCCAACAGGGCTTGGAGCCCAGTAGGTCCATTTTTGCATGCACACCTAGTGGCTGGAAGAGACGGTTTCCTGGCATGGCTCAACCCTTCCCTGCTGGCAACCAACCATTTAATGCCAACAGCGATGGTGTAGGAAGGAGCACTGGTAACAGAAAGCATCAGAGGATAGGAAGGCAAGGTCAGATGTAGGGGACCCCCCCTGTGCCTCTGATCTTGCCAGCAGCACTCCCCTGCATCCCTCATCCCCTCCTGTCCCCCTGGTTCCAAGGGATGCTCTTCATTTGCTTGCCATTCCAGTCCCACACCAGCCCTGTTCAGTCTCGCTCTCTACCCTCTGCATCAAGTGGGCAGCCTTGCCTCGCTGGGAGCATTGGCGCTAGTGGTAAGGAGGAGGAGGAGGCAGAGCCCAGAGCCCCCCCAGGTGCCAGCTGCAGGGATGAGGCATTCACTGGGCCCCTTTGGCAGCCCGCAGTGATAGATGCACTCAGCCCACAGATGAAGGAGCAGGAAGCCCCAGCCTTGCCCCAGACATGCCAGGGTTGGGATGCCCAGGTCCCATGGCAGTCCCAGCAGCTGCTCCTGCCCCTCTAATCCCTTTCCCGCAGTGCCCTCAGCCTCTCCCTGCTGGTGTTCTGTGGCTCAGCCAGGAGGCCCCGGGGTGTGCACAGGCCAGGGGTGCACTTGTAGCAGCCTGGTCACTCCCTCACCTCCATCCCTGATGCCCTGTGGGCATCATCCCAGTCAGCCCCCTTCCCCCAGCCAGGGCACAGTTCCCCTCTCCAGGGTCTCCCCCACTGCAAGACCAGGAGGCGCACCAGTGCCACGACATCTTCCTCTACCACCCTGGCATGCCAGGCCAATGGGGATATTTTGGATGCCAGGTCCGAGATGTGGCCAGAGCGCCAATGGGGATATTTCGGATGCCAGGTCCGAGATGTGGCCAGAGCCATGGCGAGGAGGCGGCCGTGGGTGCGTGGGTTGCAACTCCCTATCCGTACTGAGATACATTCATTAAACAGCTGTGTCCAGCTAGCCTCTGTCTGGTGTGCTTACAGGGCTTCTGGCTTCTCTGCAGGCATTTCTGGGCACCCACAGCTTGCTATTGTTTAAAATCCCACCCCAGACTCAGGTCACTGTCCCATCAGGCAAGCTGGGCCTCCTGTCCCCAGAGTGTCCCACAGCAGTGACAGAGGGCTGCCAGCGTGTGCACCCAGGACCCAGCAGACTCGGGGTGCTGCATGTCTCCCCAGGAAAGCAGACAGTAAGGAGAGTGCCTGGCTGATCACGGAACCACCCCAAACACTGCAGTGAAAGGGACACCCCTCCACTGGGATGAGTGTGCTCTCCACCCTTAGAGGCACTGGATGATGAGAACAGAGCGCTGGAGACAGCTGGATGCTGGGAACAGGCTGTCTGCAGCAAAATAACCCCACAGAGACACCAAGATTCCCCAGGAGAGTGGTCCCCATGGCTGGAATGCTCCCGCTGATCACATCCACAGAGCTCCCAAGAAAAGCTGCAGCTATTGCTGGCAGCACATGGCCTGTGGGAACCAGGCTGCCACTAAAGGGGACCCTCCAACCTGTGGGGGACTTTCCTTGCAGTGCCCATGGTGCAGCTGGGAGGGGAATGGGATTTGAGAAGAGGATCTAGGAGGGAACTGAGAGGGGGCATGCTGCCCTGACAGCATCATTTCAGTCTCTGTGGCCACAGAGCTTGCTGCTAAAAGCTTGACTTGGATATTTGAGCTTACTCCCACGGTCACAGTGGGATACAATTGCGTACAAACCACAGCAGGGGTATCCAGCTTACCCACAGAGAAAATCCAGCAAGCATTTCAGGCTCTGAGAGCCAGATAAGCCTTAAAATTATCTTTGTCACCTGGGAGACACACTCATCACCTTGGAGAAGAGGATGGACATCTGCAGGAAGGGGGAGGGACATTTTGTGCCTGGTGGTGGGATGTCACAGATTGGTGATGATGCGGGCTCTGCCCGTGGAGGAAAGCCCAGGGAAGCCCTCGCATGGCGAGAGGGTGTTAAATCACTGTGTTATTGCTCCGTCTGCTGGAGATGAAGAACAACCAAGCACAGAGCACAGGCTTAATAACCCTGGGAGTGGGGCACCCACTGCCAACACCCCAAAGCTCTTCACCCAGGGAACAAAACACAACAGTTCTCCCAGGCCCAGCCTACCCTGTCATGCCCTGCAGCAGGCTGGCACCCCTGCCAAGACACACAGCTGGCTAGTGTCCCCGGGAAGCTGGATAACAAGGGCCACAGGGGGCCATGGTGG
Organism: Spizella passerina; assembly: GCA_013401375.1. Taxonomy (NCBI): domain Eukaryota; kingdom Metazoa; phylum Chordata; class Aves; order Passeriformes; family Passerellidae; genus Spizella; species Spizella passerina. Next base: position 223,675 of record WBNQ01012001.1, read on the forward strand.
CCTGTGTCCTGCAGGGCTGTGCTGTCACCACTGCAGCACCAGCTTCACAGCTCTGTCACAGCTACAGATCCACAGGGGTGACCACCATGCAGCACACTGTGCCCCAGCCACGTCTGCACAGGGGCAGCATCGGGGTCTGGGCAGAGGCAGGAGGATGTGGTGGGGGAATGGGCAAGGTGTTGCTGTCGTTCCTCTTTGATGTCACCTCGTCCTTCCAGACTGCTGACCTCTGAGACACTGTCCCAAGAAAGAATCTGTTGCCTACAGACCACCCTCCCTAATGCTGGGGCAAGCCTGTCTGCAAATACTGGAGGATATCTTCAGCTGCATTTGGTACCAAAGCTCCCAAACACCCGAAAACTGGCACAAAGCTCTCTCTGGACACTTGTGCAATCTGCTCACCTCACACTGGTGCAAACCTCTCTCCAGATCTCACTGAATGCTGGTGCAAACTGAGTGCCATTGCAAACCTTTCGCTTAACAGCAGTGCAAACATCCCCATGGTGATCCCAGGCCCTAAACCAGAGGATCAGGATGCTCATGTGGGATTTAAGGCTGGGGCAAGAACCAGCCATCCAGCCCAACCCTCCCAAGCCCTGCTGAAGTTACAGTGTGTAGCTCATATGCCCGTGGTCCCATATCTGTCACCCGCCACTAAGTGCCATGCAGTGGATGCACCCTACTGGGGGTTCCCAGCCCCAGGGCTCCAGTCCAGCATCATTCTTCTTGGAGCCAGGAACAGAGTCCCAGGGTCCTGGCGGGCAGCTCTGGCTCCTGTGTTTCAGCAGTGGTCAAAGTATTATCCATCATTTACCCCAGTGGTCCTGCTGTCTGGGAGGGGACTGGCAGATCCTGCCTGGCTCAGGAGCAGCCCACAGGTGATGGGGTACTGCCCCACGGGAGACCCAGGAGGTGGGGGATAGTAGTGCCTCACTCTGTATTGAGGTTGCCCCCTCTGCCAGGCTGCAGGGCTGCCACCCCCTCAAAAAAACTCTTTTAATGGGGAGGACTTGGTTTTGCACCCCAGGTTGCAGGATAGCACCCTCCTCTGAGCCTGGACACCTCTGCACATCCCTGCAGCTCCCCTGAACTTGGCCAGATGTCCCCAAGTCTGGTGTGTCCTAGAGGGGAAGTGACCACGATGAGCCCCACGCCAAAGCCAGACAATCTTCAGGAGAACTGTGCTGAGATAGGAGGGAGAAAGATGTCCAGAGGGACTCACTGGACAGCGTCACTATGAGCCCTGGCACTGACTATCACCAGGGCAAGAGGTCAGAGCCTCATCCCATCATTGGACCAGTCAGAGACCACTGGCAAGAAAAGAGGATTCTCTGGGCAGCATGTGACAGCGACAGCAAAGCCACCGCCCGTGGAGGCAGTGACAACTTGGTGGCCCCAAATATCCTTCCCCTCCCAGGCCAGAGCAGGAGTGACCATGCAGAACAGGGATAAATGATATCCCCATTTAGCAGCATCACTGCGGATGCGAGCCGGAAAACAACATGGGGAAGCTGAGAGGATTTGGGAGAACAGAATTACGATGAGGAGACTGGATTACCCATAAGTGATCCCCCCACTCCAAATCAGGATCCCTAGGGACACCAGGGCCCTCTGGGGACAGTTGAGGGCGGGCTGAGGGTGGGTGGGCTGCGGAGATGTACAAGGAGGGGCCGTAAGAAGCGTGCGCGTCCCCCGCCGCAGAGCGGTGACCACGCGGTGTCGCCCCTGCTCCACGCCGGGAGCCGGCGGTGCCTCTTGGGAACCCGCAGGAAGCACACAGGGAGCAGGGATGCAGGGATGGAGGGCGGGGGGACGCAGGGACTCGTTTCAATACCCCGAAATAGTTGTGTAGGCTGGCTTGTGACCCCCTTCCCCTTCTGCGCCAAACCCAGCTCTGACTCCTACCTCTGCCTCATAGCACCTTCCTCCTCCCTGGTTATGTGTCTGTGGTTGGTGAATGGAGGGCCACACCTGCTGCCCGGGGAGCTGGGACTGAGCCCGCGCAGCCCCAGGCTCCTGCAGGGATGGTCTCCATTCTCCGCAGCCGCCTGGAGCTGGGAGACCCTGGGCCTTGGAGAAGAGGGATTGACTCAGGGCTCCCTCGGGTCTAACAACCCTTCCCCATGAGTTGCACGGGCAGGTAGAGCTCCCTCCTCTCCTCGTCCCCAGGCAGGAGCCCTGGGCACCACCTCCTCTGCACAGAGCCACTGCACCCCCCAAACAGCCAAATAGCACCCCCCAAACAGCCAAATAGCCGCAGGGTCTGACCACACCCGGCTCTGTAACCTGGCTGGGAACGCTGTTCAAGTGATGGAAATGAAGGCTAGCACTAGGTATGGTGGCACGGGTAAGGACGGTGATGCCCACCAGCACCTGCTAGGACCACTCACATGCTGCTCAGATCCACAGGGCAGTCTGGAGGGAGCCATAGGGCACCTGAGTGGGGAAATTACATCCCCTCCCCAGCACCTACCCATGTACCCAGCCCACTGCCAGCTGTTGGATGAGCTGCCCCAACAGGACACAACCCCACAGGCACTCCAAGATGGGGACGGTGTGCTCCTCTCTGAGGAAATGCACATGACCTATCCCACCCACAGGAGCCCACACAGGGCCTGTGCATGGTTTCCAAGCCGCACACTGGGCCACCAGCTCCCACCACCCCCACGCTGCTGGCTTGGTGGCCCTGGCAGAGTGCAGGGCTGCCAGACACTCCCTCCTGTTCCCAGCACAGTCTCTCCCACTTTCCCCTGCACAGCGCGGCTGCACAGGGGGACAGGGGGGTCTGTGTGGTGTAAAGGGTGCAGAGGAGGCCCTGGGATTGGGGGCACAGCGCAGAGCCGGGCATGGCAAGCATCTTGTTCCCACAGCAGCGTTGCTGTGACTCATCCTGGCAACCCACACAGCACTCAGGCAGAGTGTCCAGGTCCTCTCCTGCCTCGGAGCAAGGCCATGCCGGAGCAATGCACTAACAGCACTGGTTGCCTGCGTCCTCATCTCCCTGATCCTACTGCCCTGGCATTGCAATGGGACTGGGAGTTGGCCCCAGCCCTGGGCTCCCATGTTCTTCTCTGTGCCCCACAGTCCCCTAAGCAGCTGCTACCAAACAACAGGGCTGGTGTGGTAGGGGCCATTGGGCACCAAATTAAGCAGACAGTGAAATTATTTGGGGTACAGTGAAGGGCAGGATCTGCCTTCCCACAGCGCTGCAGTTGACACTGGAGCAGTTGCTGATAGCCCCTCTGGATAGCACAGCATGCAGTGCCATGCCTGTCCCTGTGTGCCCCAGCACTCCTCCTCATGCCATATGTGTGCTGTGCACCCCACAATCCCCTCTTCGTGTAGGAAGTGCCCCTGGACACATAAGACAGCACACATAGTTCTCTCAGCTTACCCTCAAGTCATGGGACACTGATATGAAAGCATCTAATGTGGGAGCTCAATGGGGCCAAGATGTACCCTGCTGGCCAGGGAAAGAGGAAGTCAGCCAGAGTACCTGGAAAGCAGAGATTTGGATCTGAGCCACTCCAGAAAATGAGCACTGTGCTTGGCACTGGCAGAGGCACCCAGCCCTCAGACGACTGGGGACACAGGGTTCTATCTGGGGTATCTGCCAACCTACACAGCATCAATTGGGCCATTCACTCTCCAGGAGTGGGGCCTGGGGCTCTGGCAGCAAGGATGGGAGTAATAAAGGGGGAGGTACCTTGTGTTCACCATGGAGAACCCCGTGACCCAGCAGGAAAATGATCCGGGGGCTGGAGTGACTGATCTGCGAGGAGCCGCACAAAACTATATCTGTCTTTCTTGGCTGAGTGATGACTAAGGGAAGGACAGGAGAGCAGTCTGCACACCGCCAGGCAGAGGAGGAATTATTTAGGCTGGAGCATGGGGGTGGAGGGATGGGGGCTGGGAGATGGGTGGAGGGAAGGTGGAAGCTAGGTGGGATGCTCTGGCAGTGCTCCCCCTCCCTGCCTGAGGGACACCAAGTACTGGTGAGAAACAGCACAAGAGCTGGGGAACTGGAAGCTGCTAGCTCATTTTTGTGGTGGAAATACTTTCAGCCAAGGGAGTGTCCTGCCCTGGCTCCAGCCCCACAGCCAGGCTTGGAGACCAACCATCAGCACTGCAGGACAGACAGCATCTCCCACGCATGGGATAACATGCAGCTGCTGCCAGCACAGGGTGGGTCCCAGAGGGTGGAGACATGGTCCCACTCCATGGCATCTGTTCTGAGCCCCAGCCCACAGCTGTGCTCTCATGTAACCACCTGGCACTCAAAAAAAATCAAAGGAAGGAGAAGGGGATGCACAAAAAAAGGGCTTATCATCCTCTGGGACCAATGCCTTCTCCCAGGAAGGAAGGGACCTCACCAAATAAGCTATTCCCAAAGACAAAAGGTACCAAATCTATTTTGTGGGGTCATCTAGTGCTTGAGGAGCTGGCATCAGACCAAGAGCAAGTGAAGTACTCAGAGTCACAACTCAAACTACTACTTTGATTGGACCACCCTGCCTCATTCACCTGAGGGTTCCGCCCTGCTACCCGCTTGCAGCATAACTGTGGTACAAACATCCTAACTCAGCTGGCATGTGAAGCTGTGGGAGCCTGCAGGCTGCTGCATGCATGGGGAGCACACCCAAATGACATTTGCACCCTCCAGACCATTCAGCCCAGGAGGATTTGCTAGGGAACATTATTTTTAGGTCAGAAAGTCCCCAACACAACCAGGAGTCCCATCAGTTGACCATAATAGGCTACAAGAGCAGGACCACACCCCAGGATGGCACAGGAAATGAAATTAAGGAAGAGGCTATAACCCAGCATGACTTCATGTCCATATATTCAACAGGGCTTGTCAAATAATCCTTGCTTCTTTATTTGATGACTTTATAAATTCGGTGGCTAAAATACCATCATGCACATAGCAGGCTGTTGTCAGGTCATGCCGTCATGCCAGGGGGAGCACTGGGCAATGCCAGGGCAATGGGGCTCAGAACACGGGGCAATGCTGTGGGAGCACCAGGCAATACCAGGGGAGAAACAGGCAATGCCAGGTGAGCAGAGAGCAATGCCAGGGGAGCACCAGGCAATGTCAGGTGAGCATCACAAGGCCAGTGACCTGCCAGGACCCAGCCCTAGGGACCTCCACCCATCACTCCAACTCCCACAAGCAGCAACAACTCTGTCACTGCCCAGCACCCTCTGAGATGGTCTATGTCCCTAGGCAGGCAGCAAGGTGGGATTCAGAAGCCATGGTATCACCCTGGTTTCATCTCTCATCTTCTCATCTTCAAAGCAACCTGATGTCCTCTTCCAACACCCTCGCTGTACCCTGGCAACAGCAGTACCAGCATAGAAACAGCTGTACTGGCATGGAAATGATAGTACTGGCATGGCAACGCTGTGGTAGAGAGATAAAAACGTCAGGCAGATTCCCTTTTCTGCTTCCCAGAGCAACAAAGCTGCCCCGTTTCCCTTGGATACCTCGAAAGGGCTCTGGGCACTAGACGTGAGGAACCCTGCCAGCCTCATGTCCCTTGCCCATGTCCCCTCCCCGTTGCCCAGCACTGTATGAGATGAGTTGCTGGGTCTCAGCCGAGGTCTCACAGTCCCTGCACGCAGGGAGCCACGGCTGCAGGCAGATGCCCTTCGTGGGTCCCTACGGGGGTAGAACCATGCCCCCTCTTCTCGCTTCCAGAGCAAACACCGGGTTTGAGGGGCACAAATCTGTAAGACCTGAGAAGAGGGTTCCCTGCTTTTTTGGCGTTTCCCCCGCAGCCAGTCCCTCTTGCTATTCAGGGATACCCCTGCGGTGGGGAGGAGAGGCACATGGGACATTAGGACTGCCCTCCTCATCCCATTTGGATGAGGGGAAGTCTCCGCGGCGGCAGGCAGGGAGAGCAGCCCAAGCATCCCACTCTGCCGGGTAAGGAGATCCGGTGGGGCATCGGAAGTTACACAACCCTGCGCTATGCAGACAAGGCAGCGAGAGCTGCGGGGGCGCACGGCAGCCCCCGCCGTGAATTCCCTGACGTGGCAAACATCTCCCGAAGCCCCCTCCATGCCCACCTGCACACGCAGGCAGGAACCCACGCACATACGCAGGCAGGAGCCCACACGCCGGCACACGCCTGCCTCTAAAGGAAAAGCCTCGCCAGAGCCAGAGCTGAAATAGTGAATTGCCTCATTCATTCACCCTCTCCGGAAGCTTTGCCCGTACATGCAAACATACGCGCAGGCAGACATGTGTAGCAGACACGTGCGGCCATCCCTAAGCCCTCCAGAAATTCCGGCAAACCCCATCCCCACCCCCCGAGCCAACTTCTTCATCCCCCCCCCTCCAAACTGAAGTATATTCTGCACCTGTGCATGTCCTGCCAGAACCCCAGCTCTGCAGGAGGACAACCCTGATTGGGGCAGATTCATGGCATAGTGGGGAGTCTCATATGCCCTGAGGGGGGGAAACGCCCCAGGGAATATGGGACCATATCAATATCAACAGTTTTTGGTCCCAAATCCAGAAACTCTCACACATAAAAGCATTCCCAGCCACATTTGTCCCAATAGTTCAGTGGAAACAGAGATGCTACTGTAGCAAAACCCTTCACCATGGCCACACAGGTCACTCTACCCCAAAAAGCCTGAGCTGGACCCAGCAGAGGCTGTGCAGGGCCTGGCACATGCATGACATGGGTGTTATATATGTGCATGGCAGGTGTGTGAATGCCCACGGACACATCCACATGGGAAGGGCATGGACAGAAACCTCCATTACTGAGCTGAAAGGGTTGCCTGGGGTTGTCACACAGCAAACAGTCCCCAGGATGCACAGGCTCACAGGTGCCACAGGAGTCACAGCACACAGCAGTGTGCAACCCTTGGCACATGCAGTCTGTGCCCACACGAGTGTGCACACACCTGACACACTCCATGATGCTCTGCTGACCCAGCACACACAGGGCACACACAGGCCAGGCAGCAGTGGGACACAGCCATGTCTGCCTGTGCCTCAGCACAACCCTGCTCTGCTGGCATGTCCTCACGTAACTCCAGCTGAGTGTGGGACAAGCCACCGCACCAAGCTGGGAGTTGGAGCAGATTCAGCTCATTAATTTTCCTAGAATAACTTCGAGTCCCCTGAGGTGCCCAAGAAAACATCCCATCTCCACCTCCCTCGCACTCACTCAGCAGCACCAACCTGCAGTGCAGCGGTGGCAGCCACCACAGTCTGTGTGGCATCCATAAGCACGTCACCGTGCCCTGGCATGAGCCCATCTCGTGCCCTGGCATGAGACCCTTTCCCACCCCAGAGCCAGGTCACAGATCCTGACATCCATGATGCTCAGTTGTCATGACACATCCCCAGTCCTATTCTCCCTTCCCTCATACAGGAGTGATGGACACTGATGCACCCACAGGTGCCTCAGGACCTGCAGGACAGGTACCCAGCTCAGTTCCCCCCTCTAACTGCACAGACGTGTGCCAACATCTGTCCTAGACAGGGAACTTTTCCTGCAGTGAGTACTGCTTCCCACCTCAGAGAGACACAGGGATTCAGACCCTGCATGCCCCAAGGAAACACAAGCACCAGCACCTACTGCATGCCCTGTCCCTGTCCACTCCCTCAATGACTGCTCTTCCCATTTGACTTTGAGTATTCATATTTTTCCTCAAACTTATCTAGAATTTGAGACCAGACACAGGGACTTTTATGTGCTCAGACTGCAGGTTTGTCCTAACTTAGCCTGCTGTGTCCCTTACTGAACCCTCCTCCTGCACAAACACAGGTCATTCAGTGCCATGCCAGCTTGAGTGACAATTTATAAGGTGGTTTGCCAAAGAAGAAACCTGCCACCATCACTGTATGGCAGCAATCCCGGCTCCCCTTGGTGCAGCTCAGCCCCTCTCCCTGGGCTAGTACATTGAACCACCTTCTGTGGTTTTGTTCCTTTCCAGCAGCAGCAAATTCTCCTCTCCGCCTCCCTCCCACTCCCCATCCTCTGGGCTGTACTTTCAGTGCCACTGCCCTTACTGAAAGTTGAAACAAAGCAGGCAATCAGTTTGGGACTGATTTTCTGAAGCATTAATTCTTCTATCCTGTTCTCATGTGGAGACGCTGCTGCTCTCCTCATTTACTCCGTAATTACACAGCACTGTAACTTTTCCCTCTCCATTATTTCTCCTCCAGCAAATCAGAATTGAGGGGTTGCAAAGTCTCCCTTTCACTTGCCACCATCCCTGGCCAGGCCTGGATGTATTTTCTCTGAATGTACTTGATTCTTGGATGCATTGGCTTTATCTTGGGGTCTGGCACCATGTGCCAGGTTGAATCCTCTCTGCAGTTCTCACCATGGGAAATAGGACATGGCTTTGGGAAGAGAGCCCCAGTGCTTCACACGTGGGCCACACACCTGGTCAGCTGTGCAGGGCTTCCAGACGCCTTTGCATCCCCGGGGATTTGGGGTCCCTGGACTCTCTGGAGTTCCACTTCACAGGGCTGCTGGGAAGCACTGCTGGGTGCTGGGGAAGGGCCAAACCCCTGTCCTGTCCTTTGGCCTGGGCTGAGAGCAAAATTCAGGGCTTGCTCTGTTCTCGGGGTGTCCTCTCATGTCTGTGTTCCAAATGGGGACAAGCACAGCTCCAGGCTCTGCCACCAAACCTGAGTGATGGCGGTGATGAGCAGGAGCCCCGTTCCAAGATGAAGAAAGTGTGGATGTTAGTGGACAGCTTCAAGGCCACCTGGACAAGACCAATCTCTTTTCCCCATGGAGCAGAGCAATGCATCCAGAAAAAACACATGCAGAGAGCTGCAACTACAGACATGTCTGCCAGGCAGGAGAGGATGACTGTGCTCAGATACCTCATGACAGGCACCCAGGGAGACCAGATCCAATTGAAACCCCAAAAGACTATCCTCTGAATCAGAGGGATATGGAAAGCTACTTGACTTGCAGATGGCGACCTATAGCACATTGTTAACCACTCCCCACTTCATACACTGCCTCCACACCCTGCCCCATCTGCCCATCCTCTGTCTCCAAGCAAGAAACAGGCAGAGAGGAAAAGCCTCCTTGCTACAGCCTCCAGCCAGACCATTAGATGCTCAGCCAGCCCCTGCCCCTCAGCATCCTCAGCTCACTCACTACTGCATCCCCTCCCATTTCAGCATCAAGACTGGCTGCTGTATTGAGTTCCTGATGCAAAGCTCTAGGCAAGACTGTTCCTGCCAGGAGCAGACAGTGACCTGGAGATCTGCAGAGGCATCCACATGACCAGCACAATGCCATACAGCGAGTCTGAGAGGCACAAAATCCCATAAGACCAAGCCAAGATACCCAGAGTCAGGCAGCTCCACATGTCTGCTTTTACTTTTGAAGACAAGACAGGGCCACCTCAGCATCCTCTAGCACTCCTGAGGGAGTGCTTGGGAATCTTAACCCTGTCCTTCCTCCTCTGCACAGGGTTAGAACTTTACCTGCCCACGATCCATAAGAAGATGGGATACTAAGGAAGCAGCAAAATCAGAGATTGTAGTTACAGGCTATGGGTAGTCAGGGAACCAAATCACTGCAGCACCAGAAGAATCTTCTGCCCTCAAAAAAACATCACCTGCATCCCTCTGAGCACCACCTGCCATGGGGCCAGGGCAGACACAAGGAAGGAGATTTGGTAGGCAATGGAGAACAGCCAAGACCAAAATAAAGGCAACCTAGCTTGTTCTTTCAGGAAACTCTCCTTGCAGACAATCCCTGTGATATTTTTATTTTTATTCTGGAGGTCACACATTTGGTAGCCCCACAGAGACATGAAGATTACTACAGCGGTCAGCTGGGCACCACTTGCTGTCCCAATGAACTCCTCACAGCTCATCTGGCATGTCAAGAATTAGATGCCAGGCCGATCTGCAATGGAAAAGCATCATATAAACACACTCCCAGTAGATGGATCAGGGTTTGTCTCCAACCTGTGCTACAGGTTGGAAAAGCTACCCACCTCCAGCTGTGACTTTCAGGGACAGCACTTCTGCTGGAAGCACCTGGGGATGCCCCTGTCCTGGAAAAAATGTTTCAGGGCCAAAATTTCCAAAATGACAGAGTGGCTGGACAGACTAGAGCGGCTCAGTGTGCTTGACACCCAAACACAGGAGAAACAATTTGGTCAAAATGTAACTTGGAGAGAGAAAGACATTCCCAGGAGAAACCAAGTAAATAGCTTGGCCAAAATGTAACTTGGGAGAGACATGCCCAGGAGGAACCGAGCGCCGCAGGACAACTTTGCTGACGAAAGCAGGGCAAAGGCTGGAAGCTGGAACAGAGCCAATCCAAACTTCAGCAGGCGTCCTCCACGTGCAGATGGGTCCCCAAGGGTGACTGACGCTATTTGGGTTCCCTGGCACAGCTGGCCTTCCTCCCAGGGAGATGTGGAGGTCAGGGGTGAGTGGCAAGAAGGAGGATGGGGCTGTGGGGCTGCTGCTGGCTCTCATTTATTATCATCCTGCCTTGCTGGGTAGCGTCACAACCAGAGTCAGGACACTCCAGATTCTAGTCCCATGCCTGCTGTTGATTCCCACAGCGATTTGGGACAAATTTCCACATTCCAGTATGCCAAGCTAGGGTGGGGACACTGCCTTCCCTCTTCCAACTGCTTGGATACAGGGCTGGCAGAAACGGCTCCAGGGGGGGCTTTCCCTGCCCACACAATCTGCATGCCCAGTTTAGACCTCTGCGGTTGTGGTTCAGTGAGGGGGACAACAGTCAGGACAAACCAAGGTGTCCAAAGGCAGGATCTGCTGAGTGGAACCTTCCTTCCCCCAGGCTCTACCACAGAAAAAGCACTGCAGCATCCTCCATGCTGCCCTTTCCTCCCACTCACTCCTGCCGTCAGGATCTGGCCCCTCCAGCAGAGCATGAGCACAGGTGGGGACAGCAAGGGACTGGAGAAGACCCAGTCCTCCCACACACTGCCACTCAGAGCTGCTCGCATCTCACCCGCGCACTTGACGGGGGCGGCAGGAGAGCCCCGCTGTACTCATCCGAGGGGGCTGGCAAAGGTCAGCCCGGGAGATGGTCTCCAGCAAGGGCTGCCTGCCAACCATCGGCTGGGAACCACTCAAGAATAGCGGCAGGAAGGCAAAAAAGAAAGGAGAAAAAAAGAAGAAGAAAAAAAAATATGAAAAAGAAAAAAATAACCCAGCTGGCAGCACAGACGCTGCCGGGAGAGGAAGCGGCAGGTTGAGACAAGGACATGGCTCATTATGCCGCCCCCGCAGGTGCGGAGTGCCGAGCGGAGCGGCCGGCTCGGCTGCCGCCGGCGGCGCTGGCAGGGGAGAGACAGTGGCCACCATCCTCATCCTCAGCCCCAACCGGGGAGGACGAACCGAACACCATCATTATGGCTGAGAGCAGCTTCCACCCCCTTCTGCACGCCCTGGGAGGCCAGTCAGGCTCTGACACACAGCAGCACAAGGACACGGAAGGTGCTGCTGGAACAAGCTCTTCTAGTGCTGCAGTGACTGTCCTTGGTGGTTTTCAATGTCAGCCTGGATAAAGCCCCAAGCAGCACATGCTGACCTTGTGGCTGATCCTGCTTGCAGCACGAGACTGCTGGGGACCATTCCCATCTGTTTTACCCCATGCTCAGAGCTGGGCAGACAAAAGCCCACCACATGCTGAGGCTACCAACACAACCAGGGTGACTGGGAGCTGGTGAGAGCTGGTGGTTTCCTCAGAGGACAAGCCAGAGGTTGGATGAATCCCAAGGATGCCAGTTACCAGGTCTCCTGAACAGGATTCCCCTGTATGGACAGCAGCTTCTGTAGGACATAAGAGCCCAGCCTGTCCTAGAAGGTGACCCACCAGCATCTCCTTAGAGATGCATCAAGCTCAGACCACAGCCAGGACAGCAGCAGGCAGGGAATGGAGCATTAATCCCACTATTAAAAAAAAAAACAAAAAAACTGAGCATGGATTTTTTTCCCTTGCAGCCTTTTCCTCCTGCTGCAGCTCAGAGTGCTGGAAAAGGCGGGCGACACCTCTGAGGATGGGAACAGGCAAGAAGGAGAGACGGCACCAAATGCGTGGGTGCTGCTCTTGCCGAGGAGAACAGAGCGCAAACCCTGCTGCTGCCAAGCCCAATGTCCTCAGATGCATCTCCCCAGCTCACCCAGCCACAGACACTGGAGACTTCCCTGCGCTGCACTGGGCAGGGGATTCTGAGCAGGACAAGGGAGAAGTGCAGCAAGAAGCCAGTGCTTTGCTCCTGCCCCATCTGCTCAGCCATGGGGAGATCCAGATCCAGAAGGAGATGGAAGCAACCTGGGAAAGGTCTTTCTTGCAGTGGCACGGCACTCGGATATGTGGTTGCAGAGGTAAGTGGCCTTCTCCTCTGCTCCAACCTTCAGACATCAGGTAATGATGTTTTAACAGGTAAACCAGAGTGAGGTTTCCCACCTCCCCGTCACCTCTGGAGGTGAGGCACAAAGTACCAGGAACAGCTGAAGCTCCAGGTGAACACAGCATGCTGCTCACGCCTGTAGTCTGGGGATTTCCTGTACCAGAACCAACATCAGTGGGCTCATCAGCCCTCGTGGATTTCTCTTTCCAGGAATTTACTCAATTGTCTTTTCATCCCAAATAATTTTCCTACATCTACCCTCCACCACTTCACCTAAGGCCACCATTTCCACAGGTTAATCCCAAACTGCTTCAGGAAATGTCTTCATGTCCTGAAATGTCACTGCATAATTTGACACAAGATGCCCAATTACAAGAACTCAAGCAACCCTTCCCTGCTCACCTTCCTTCCCCCCACCACACAGGATTTTATTATTCCCCATCATGCCTCCCTCAGTCATCTCTTCCCCCAGACGGAAGAGAGCCAGTTTATGTAATTGTTCCATCTATGGAAACGGCTTCGTACCTTTAATTATTCCTGCCACCCCTCCCTGCACTTTCCCGGCGTGTCTTTAAAAGGGTGCGGATGTGCCAGCAAGGGAGACGGGCTGCGAAGGAGGCGCGGTTTTGGTTAAATCACCCTCTGCCCCCCCAGGAGGGGAGGCTGTGCTCTGCCCTGACCCCGCTCCTGCCCAGCGGGGCCGCAGGCAGCCCCTGGCCCGGAGCCCTTGTTTGTCCCCGGGCAGGCTGCACACCAAGCAGATCATTTGTGAGCACGGGGACGGCCAGCACCAGCTCCCCCAGCCCGGGGCCTCCAGTGCTGCCGGCGATGAAAAGCCAGAACAAAAAGCATTTGCAAGGCCAGGGCATGGGCACGGCGCGGGACACGCAGCCCCCCCGGCACGGGGACGGGGCCACCGAACAGCACAGAGCGGAACAGACGGGCCGCAGTAAGTGCTGGGTCAGTACCGCGATGACTCAGCCGCTCCACGGGCAGAGCAGAGTGGCTCTCCCAGCTCAGAGGGGCTCCACGGACAGGCCATGGTGGGAAGCAGGAGCCCAGCGGGCTGCACACACCCTGCCAGGGACTCCACAGAGCCAAGGAGCCCAGCCAGGACAGAGAGACCAATGCTGTGATCAAACCACAAGGAGGAGATGAACTGAGCGCCTGTGAAGTGAAAGCGCCCTTTCCAAACACTCCATCAGTAAGGAAGCACACAGAGGTTACAAAAGGACAAACATCTTTACAGCCCTTCACAGCAGCGCTCAGCTCCACCCACGAGCTGCAGCACCTGCACAACCAGATGCTTCCCCCCTCAGTCTATGGACAGGTGTGCAGCCAGGATGTTGCCCCCATGTTACGCACTAACTTGACAGCATCAAGATGTGGGTTTTCTCCTCAAGACAGGCAGATCTCCCAGGACAAAATCCAGGTCACTGGGTCCAGACAGCTCCTCCAACCAGGAGCCACCTTGTTACCGGTCTAACCCATACAGGGATGCTGGAAAGATCAAGGGGGAGACTCACAAGGCAAAGGCCCAAAGACACCCCCACTTTGGAAGGAGACATGTGACAGGGCATGTGTGGCAGAGGGACAGTGCATGAGTGGCTCAGCTATCCAGCTTTCCAGCTAGCTGGCCACAGATGCTGTGGAGCTGGGATGCACTGATATCAGAGCAGAAGCTGTTTTAAACACAGAGTCTGAGCCTCCCAGTGAACCAGGGCTTTGGAGCCCAGTGGCTTTTCCGTGATGAAAAGGCATAGCACAATGTCAGCCCTCACAGTCTAAAGAGTCACAGCCACTCTCTGTTGCATAAGGACCCTGGCCCCATCACATTGGGTGTTTGATCTGGCTATGGCACTGTTCCTGGGGAGGGGATGCTCACCCATCATCCTGTCAGACACGTCAGAGTGCCCCACAGAATCACAGAACCAATTAGGGAAAGACTTTTGAGCTCATTGAGTCCAGCCTATGACCAAACACTACCCTGTAAAGCAGATCATGGACGAACCGTCAGGTCCAATCTCTCCTTGAACACCTCCAGGGCAGTTGACTCCACCACCTGGAGTCCACAAATGGAGAGTCTATTCCAATGTCTAATCGCTTCTTCTACGAAGAAATGCTTCCCAATGTTCAACCTAACCCTCCTCTGGCACAGCTTGAGGTTTTGTCCTGCTCTCCAGTCCCTGGCTGCCTGGGAGAAGAGACCAACCCCCATCTGGCTATACCCCTATGGCTATACCTCCTGGGAGCTGCAGAGAGTGATAAGGTGCCCCCTGAGCCTCCTTTTTCTCCAAACAGCCCCAGCTCCCGCAGCCAAATCTCACAGGACTTGTGCTCCAGACCCTTCACCTGCTCCACTGCCCTTCTCTGGACTCACTCCAGCACTGCAATCTCCTTTTTAAGCTCCTCAGGGACTTGCTGTCCCTCCTGCCCCCACCAGTCCCACATGGAGCAGGGCACACTTCATGCAGGCAGGGCTCTTGAGATGCCTGCACTGGCCTGCATTCCCACCGCATGGCCCTGCTCCTCCAGTACTTTCCTGACACATTCTCCTCACAATTTCCACCCTGGATCCAGCCCTCCCGGCCCTGCCAAGTGTTTCCAGGACCTTGAACCTCCTTCAGTAGAGAAGGGCGATGGAGCTGGGGATGAGGAGCAGCTGAGGGAGCTCAGGGAGTTCAGCCTGGACGAGGCCCAAAGGGGAGCCTTATCACTCTTTGTGACAGGAGGGTGTAGCCAGGTGGGGGTCAGTCTCTCCTCCCTGCGCACAAGTGACAGGACAAGAGGACAAAGTCTCAACCTGCGCCAGGAAAGGTTTTCGTTGGACATTAGGAAGATTTTTGTCACAGAGTGTCTGGGCTTTGGAATGGCTGCCCATGCAGGTGTGGAGTGACCATCCCTGAAGGTGTTTCTAAGACAGGACCTGGCACTCAGTGCCATGGTCTGGTTGATGGCGAGGTGTCCGCTCACAGGCTGGACTTGAGCTCAGGGGTCTTTTCCAACCTCGTTCCCTCAGGGATTCTGCACCACCACAGCCCTGCCTGCGCCGGGGTCCTGGGGGCTGCCAGGCCTGGGGGATGGGGCACGGGCCCTGCGCAGCCCCGGCCCCCGACAGCGTGCTGGGTGCCCCGGTGCCCTCAGAACCACCCACGGCCGCCGCGCCGCCCGGGCCGGGTCACAGCCCCCGCTCCCCGAGCCCCCGGAGCCGCGGGCGGCGGGGGAGGGGACGCGCCCACGGACGGCCTGAGGCGCGGCTCCTCGATGACGTAACGCCTTTCCAGAAGATTCCCCCCGGGGATCCCGCCGCTGCCAGCGCGCGCCCGGCCAATCAGAGAGCGCCGAAAGGGAGGTGCTGGCTTGAATTGACCAATGGAAGGCGGCGACTGCAAGGCGAGGGGGGGAGAGGCGGGCAGGTGAGCGGCAGGGGCCTGCCTTTGCCCCGCCTCCCTTTCAGAGACGACCAATCAGCACGGCGCGGTGCGGCGATGGACAGCCCCCCGGGCCAACGGGGGCGTGGCGCGCGCGGGCGGGACTCCCCTGACGTGGCGGCCGGGGGGCGGGGGCGGGGGCGGCCCAGCGAGCGCGCGGCGCCCCGGGACAGCGGGAGCGGTGAGTGCCGGGGGGCCCCCCCGACCGCCCCCGCACCCCCACAGCGACCCCCGCAGCCCGGCCCGGCCCGGGGGCCAGCCCGCCTGCCTGCGGGGTGCCAGGGCGTCACTGCGGGACTGCGAGGGGTGACAAGCTGTTGCCGAGGGGCAGGGAGGAGTTAGCCCCCGTGCCCCACAGAGCGAAGCGGCTCACTGTGGGTGGGGGGGATCATGTCAGCCCGGTGTCACTGTGGGGTGGGGCCGTGGGGTGACAGGGTGTTACCACGGGGCTGGGCGGGGGTCAGTCCCTCCAGCCCGGGGCGACAGGGTGCCCCTGTGGGACCGGCGGGGGGTGACAAAGGGTCACCCTGGGGTGGGGGGCAGTGCCCCTGTCTGGGGTTAGCAGCGTGTCGCTGTGGGGTCAGTCCCCCTGCCCTGGGGGTGACAGGGGTTGCTGTGGGGCTCAGCCGTCAGTTCCCTGTGCCGTGCGTGACAAGTTGTTGCCATGAAATTGGGGGGTCGTCAGTCCCCCTGCCCTGTGGGGTGGTGGAATGTCACTGTGGGGCTGGGAAGGGTCAGTTCCCCCGCCCCGAGGAGTGACAGGGTGTCACTGCGGGGCTGATTGGCCCCTCTGCCCATGGAGTGACAGCATGTCCCTATAGGGCTGGCAGGGGGTGCTTGCCCCACTCCACCCATGGGATGACAGTCTGTCCTGATCTGGGGGCCAAACCTCTGCTTGATGAAGTGACAGGGTGTCCCCCAGGGCCTGGCAGGATCACGTCTCTGTCCCAAGGGGTGACAGGGTTTGGCAGTGGGTCTGGGAGCTTAGCCCCTTTGCCCCTTCATGGGTGGGGAGCAGAGGGTAGCCAGCCTGTTCTGCCACCATGGGGTGACACGGAGTCTCTATGGGGCTGAAGGTGTGGGAGGAAGGAGTTGGCATCTCTGGCTCCCGTGGGCTGTCAGGGTTTCTTGGTGGGGCTGTGGGTCAGGGTTAACTGGGCTACCCTACCTGGTGACTGTGTGTCCCTGTGGGTCTGAAAAGTGTGTCAGGAAGGGGTTAATCCCCGTGCCCCATAACAGAGAAAGTGCATCCATGTGGGGCAGGGAGAGAGAGGGTGACACACCCTGCCATGGGGCTGCAGTACAGCCCTGTGGAGCTGGAGAGGTTAGGGTTAATCCCTCTCTCCTGTTTCACTTTGGAGGGAATAATGTGCCCTGTTTGAGCTATGTGGTGTGGCCTGGAAGGGGTCAGCACCCGTCCACCATCACCGTGGGGGTACCTGTGTATCCCAGTGGGGCTGAACTGCCTGGTGACAAAGTTGGTAACCTCCCACCCAGGTGACAGTAACACGGTTAGAGGGACCAGCATGGAAGGGGTTAACCCCTGTCCTCAGTCGAGGTGACAGTGTCTCTTGGGAGGGCTGACCCGGAGGAAAGGGTTAACCTGCTTTCCTCCTGAGCCAGGCAGTGGGTCCCAGTGGGGCTTGATCATGGCAGGGGGTCACCCCTGGACCCTGTGGGTCTGGGCACAAGGCATGAGTGAACCCCTGTGTGTGTGACAGCCCCTAAAAAGGATAGCGCCTCTGGGCTCGGGAGGGGGACAAACCCCATCCCCCTGAAGTTCTTAGCCCCACAGTGGGGCTGGGTGGGAGGCATGGGATGGCGATCTGTGCAGTGGAGGGGTGCAACCCCATCCCCATGCCATTGTGAGCATCCTGGTGACTCTGGAATTGCGGTACCCTACACGGAGAGGCAGCATGGGGGGCTTGACCCTATCTCCACACAACTGTGAGCAGCTGAGTGTGGCTGGAAAGAGAGGAACCTACTTGGGGAGACACTGTGAGGGGCTTGACCTCATCTCCACCCAAGAGCCAGCACCAGATAGGTCTGGAAAATGGGGGACCTTGTCGGAGGTGATCTCAGGTGGTACTTGACGCCATCCCCACGCAGGAGACAGCGCTTCGCGGCTCTGGGGATCTGGGACCCTCTCTGGGGACATTCTGAGCGGGGGTCCTGCTCCGTGCCCACGCAGGAGGCGGCCGCCGGCGGGGCTGGCAGCGGGGGCTGTGCTGGCAGAGGCAGCGAGGGGAGGGTTAACCCCGTCCCCACGCAGGTGCCGGCACCCCAGTGGGGCTGTCGGTGGGGAGGGGGAGGCGGGCGGTGCGTGTGGGGGCTCGGGGAGGGGATGATTCATTGCGGGTAGTCATGACATTGCTGCCTGGTTGCCTGAGACTGCCATCCAGCACGGGCACGGGTGGCTCTGCTTGCCCCGGCGCGACAAGATCCCCAGCAGCTCCCTGACTGAGCCCGGGATACGCTACCATGCCGGCAATCCTGCTCTTCTGGAGCCGCGCCGAGAGGTATGCGCTGCCTCGGCACCCGCGCCGGGCCGGACCCCGCCGGCTCGGAGCCCGGAGGGACTCCAGCCCCTGGGGACACGGCGGGATGGGGGCTGTCGCCCGCCCGGCTGCTTCGCTTGCCGCGGGTGGGGTGCAGGAGCTGCCCTGGCGGTACCCCCGGTACGGCTGCCTAGTTTCGGTGTAGAGCTTCTGGAGAGGATGCTCTCCGTGGCCTGCGAGTGACGGTGACAGACGAGGGGACGCGGTGGCATTAGCTTTCTTTGGCGTGCCTGAAGGTGACTTCTCAGAAGTAGGTTTTGCGCCGTGGGCTCGGGGGACGCACCGTCCCCGTCCCGCTGCCCTGCCGCCACGGGGAGCCCGGGACGCCGGGCGGGAGTGCGGCACTCAGATCCCTTTCGGCCGGGGGACCGGTGCCGGCGGCCGGTGCGGGGGACACAGGGACCCCCATGCATCCGAACGGGAAAAGCTGGGGAGGTGCACATTGGTTAACGTGACTTTTTTCCATATCAACGCCGCCCTACTTTTCTCCCTACCCGATTCGCCTGGCGGGTGCTCAGCCCTGGGCGTCAGCAGAGTCGTTTCTGGGGACACCGGGGGGCTCCTGGCTGCACTCCCTGCGCTCCTTGGAGGGGGCTGCGTGGGGGACGTGACGGTACCAGGCGGCCGGGTGCCTTGTGGCAGCGGAGAAGAGGAATGCTGGAACTGACGGATTAAGCAGAAGTGTCTTAATCTGTCTGTTTAACGAGAAAGCGTCAAGAAACCAATTAAAAGGAAAATTACGGCACGGCGAGTGACTCCGTTGAAGGGTCTCTCCGTGCGCGGCTGGGAAGCACACAAAGGACGGCAGCTCCCCGGCGGCAGCGCGTCGACCGGAGGAGCCCTTTCGGAGCCATCCTGGGAGCGAGGTCAGAGCCAACCACGGCTGCCGGGCTGGCGAAGAGCTGCCCTTTGGGTGTGCCGGAGGAGCTGGAGGGGGGGACTCGCCAGCAGAGCATCCCTTGGCGGCGGCGGCATCCCCGGCACGAGCCAGCGCCTTTTGCCCCGCCACCCTCCTCGCGCCCTCCAGTGCCTCCCGGCCGGGCACACAGCACCTGCCGCCGCCTGCGGACAGCCGCGATGTTTAAAATAAAGCTAGAGCCTTTAAAAATGACAGCTTGGACTATGAATGTGTTCGTAAAGTTTCGGTAAGTGGGTTTCCGCCTCTCGACCTTGTGTCCTCATAAACCATCAGTGCCTGTCCCTGGCATCCCGCGGTGACCTTGCACCCCGAGATGGGACAAAAAAAATCTTGTGCCGTTGCCAGGGTGGGTTTGTTCCCTTAGATGACTGTCGAGCAGAGGGATTATGTCAAACGATCGCTATTCAGCTGGCGCGCTAGCCCAGCGGTTGCTCGGGCTGATGTCATGTGCGGGGCCGGAACAAAGATTTTTTCTTTATTTAATTATTTTTTTTTCTTTTGGTGTGGTTGCAAGAGGAGGATGGAGGTTAAGCTGGCTCGGCAGGGCAGGGAACTGCCTGTGGTTTTCACCAAGGCAGGGTGGCCGTGAATTATCTGGGGGCATCTGATTTGCAAGGGTGATACAGGAATGCCTTTGCCAGCCTGAAACCCCCCCCCCCCACCGCTCCCGAGGGGGTTAAATGGGAAGTCAGGAGAGGATGACTGAGCAGAAGGCGAGAAGATCGGTGGCAAGGCGCAGCTGATCCTAGAGAGGTGGGAGGGAAGGAGGGAGGCTCTGCGGGGACAGAGTCGTGTTTTACCACCATTGTGCATGTGAGCTGAGCCTCGGGAGTGTGCCTTAACTCACCGGGTCACCCTCCGGCACCTGGTCCTCTCTGGCACGGTAAACGCGGCACCGGGATGCATTTCGGTACAGAAATTCCCTTCCCCATGTCCAGCCACATGAAGGGGTCCTTGGTCAGGTCAGAGATCCTCATCAGGCATCCCCACCCTGGCCAAAGACCTCTCAGTGGGCAAGACCAGAGATCTTGTGGGTGGCGACAGCATTTTGCATTTTTTGGTTGTCTTTTCATGGGAAACGCTGAGGGGTTTTGGCCAGATGAGGGTGTCCCAGTGGTGCTGTTTGGGTGGGCTCTGTGGGGTCAGAGCCAGACACTGAGGTCCCTGGGCAGTGAGAGTTGAAGGTTTGTCAGCTCTGTGTTGCTGGAGCTAGGGTGTGATGGGGTTGTCTTTAGCACTGCTTGGTTTGCTCTTGCTGTGGGAGGGTCAGCAGCAGGGCCAGACAGGGCCAAATCATCATCCTAGTACCAGCCTCAGGGAGCCCCTGCCCTCCACTGGAGGTTGCTGTGGGGAAGTGGGGTGTTGGAGTGACCCTTGGTGTGGAGAATGGACAGGATAGCTCTTGGTTCTCCTGCTGGTTGTTCACCCCAGGTCTCCTGCAGCTTCCCCAGCACTTAGGGAGGGTAAATGGGGAGGTGGATGTGGGCTGGGGGCAGAGCATCCCCCAGCACCTGCGTGGGCTGGGTGCTGCTGGCATCTCTGCATGCAGGAGCTGGTATAGAAATGTGCTGGCATCCGGGAGCTGCCACAGGAGACGCTGTCAGATGCTCTTTATGCCCCCAGGGACCTCCTCCCACCTCTTCTGTGCTGCCTGAGCTGTTGTACAGTGTTTGCAGATGCCCGAATCTCCCTTCACTGTGTCCTTCAGGGGTGCCTTAGTCCCCCTCCCCATCTACAGCAAAGCTTCTCCTCCACAGCTGGAGCAAAAAAGAGCAGAAGTTGGTGGTTTGGATGGAGGTGGCCAAATGTGGGACCAATTTCCAAGCTCCTGTAGGGGGTCATTGCCCAGGGCATGGCCCAAGGCAAGTGTTGGATGCTTGGTGTGGCTGCCAGATGCTTAGAGCAGCACCCAAGCATGGATCCTTGGGGAGCATAGCCAGCCTTGATTGAGCTGTGGTGGTTGGGAGATCCTCTGTGACCTCCAATGGGAGCTCATGGACAGAGAGTAAGGGTGGGGAGAACATCTGGTAGCTTGTATGATGGTGAAGGAAAGGGCCAAAACTCACACCCCATGCCATAATCCCTCTGCTGGAGGGGCACAGTGGGTTGGGGTGGCTCAGGTGTCTTTGGAGCAAGTATAGGGGTATAGGGTGAAACCTGGACTGTAGCAGGGAACAGGATGTGAGCAGTGGGAGTGCAAGGGCAGCACCTGGGAGAAGCAGGGTCAGCACTGAGTGTGAGAGGGGCCAGGCCAGACCCTGCAGTTTGGGGTGTCAAGTGTTTGCTGTCAGATAACCAAAAGTCAAGGAGCAGTGGGAAACAGCCATGGAGAGGCATGGGACCTGTTAGCTTCTGCCTGGAGGAACAGCCCTGCTGCCTCCCCTGGCTGCTCCCTGGGTGGCTGTGGCTCCAGTGGTGACTGGGGGATGAATTACGGCCGCGGGGTTTTCCATGCCTTAGTATAGGCATGGGCACGGCCTCAGCCCCCGCGCGATGCAGCGAGTGAGCCCTGAGCTCCTGCCTTACTGCAAGATCCAGCTGGGGAGTGCAAGTCAGGCTAGAAAGTGTTGGGTTTTTTTTAAAACAGAAAAAGAAAAAAGCCCTCCCACCATCACAAGATGTTTCTGTCTAACGGCTCCGTTCCCTCTCCGCTAAATACAAATTATGGCTCTGACAGCCGGAGGCGCTTATCTCCAGCTGAATGCCAATTGCTTTCAGGAACAAAATGTTTGAAGTTCCTCTAAGGTGAAGGCACAATGTGGTCCCTGCCACTGCTTTCAGCCTCCAAAACCTGCTGTCATCACCCTGACTTGGGTCTCAGGTCCCCAGCTGGGAGAGAACCAGGCAAGGGGGTGGACACAGGCCGGCAGCTACATTTGGACATAGCTCAGCCCTCCTGACTCAGCCAGGGGGGGACGGACAGGGACGTGGTCCTGGCCTGACGTTAGCAGTGGCGTGGCCCCTATAATAGCACCGTGCCCCAACTTGAGCTCTCTCTCCCTGTCAGCCTCAGAGATGAGTCTGCCCATCCCAGCCAAGGGGCTCAGCGGGATAAAGCCAGAGCTGGGATACATTCTGGCACCGGGGCTCTGACCTCTGTTGGGAAGCGTGGACTTGAGCCGGCTCTGGTGCTGCTGGCCCGTGGGACACAGAGAGCATCGTCTCCGTGATAAGTGTGTGCCAGTCCCGTCCCCAGCTGCCCCTGTGTGATTTTCACCTCACGAAGAGCTGTCTTTCTCCTTTCAGGAATAAGTACTCGGCTCCCAGCAGCGTCGCCATCATGGGGAAGGACTATTACAAGATTTTGGGCATCCAGAGCGGTGCCAACGAAGATGAAATCAAGAAGGCCTATCGGAAAATGGCCCTGAAATATCACCCCGATAAGAATAAAGACCCCAATGCTGAGGAGAAGTTCAAGGAGATTGCGGAGGCTTATGACGTCCTGAGTGACCCCAAGAAACGAGCCGTGTACGACCAGTATGGGGAGGAAGGTAAGGGGATAGGCACTGCCCACTGGGGGTGGGGGTCCAAATCTGTTTTAGAGGTGAGGTAGGGTTTTCACAGAGCGATGTTTCAGTATTTCATGCCTGCTCCTGAAATGAGACTGGTTGCCAAAGAATCAGAGAGAGTGAAGGCTCCACAGGTGGCAGAAATCACCTCTCATCCCACTCCTCCCCAGGCTGCTTCGCTTTTCCAGCAATTTGTCAGCTTGCTTCCTGGGGTGTCTGGGCTCTTCCTGCCCTCTGCCCCAGAACTTTGGGCGCCAGCTGAGAAATTGAAGGAGCTCACCTCCTGGGTTGTACCTAAGGTAATTTGTTAGCAGCTCTTTAAATGACCTAAATAACACAGCAGAGACGTACTGCTTCTGCCCACACTCCCCCTGCACTTGGGCACTCGTCCCACTGTCCTCCCTGGTACAGGCTGACCTAGAGGATTCAAAGCTTTTCCCAATTTAAGTAATAGGCCCTTGTTTTGAAACCAAGCGGCTGCTGTTGTCTGGTGGTTGGCATGGAGGAGGAGGAGGAGGAGGAGAGCTGCTCCAAGGCAGGCGGCCTTATTAGTCGATGATGGAAGAGTGCAGCCCCATTCGAGGAGAGTGCCGAATAGCATCTGCATTAATCAGCCCAGGGCCTGGGTGCTTAAAAGAGCAGGAGGTCTGGCAGGAGCAGGCTGCTGGGTGGAAGAGGCAGCTCCTCTCTCAGGCAGGTGCATTCCCTCACAAGCCACCGGCAGGATTAAGCAGCAGTGGGTTAATTGTTGACCCGTTAGTTATGTCAGGGCTGTGATGGATGCACAGGGCACAGTGATTTGCTGCCCTGTAAAATGAGAAGAGACTCTCTCAAGTGGGAAACCAGCTTTTCCCGGGAGGCCTCAATGAAATCGGACCCCGCTCAGGCTGGCGTCATGGGATTAAAGGTGAAACCTCCTGGCTGTACAGTCTATTAGGAGTGGGGCTCACTGGGGATTTGGCAAAATCCCTGTCGCCTGCAGGCATCTAAAATAAGAGTGAATTAAGGAAGAGGGTAAGAGCTCCCTCACTGCCCCATCAAGTTAAAGACCATCTTCCCCTGTGTCCCATCTTTGTTGAACCTCTCATGTTCCATGACCTCCCCCACATGTTTTGTTTCTCATTTTTTTTGGGCAATGAAGGTCAGCATTTTGAGGAGCTTCAGGGTCACACATGCTTTGTAGGTGAGGTGAAGTGGGAAAGCCCCTTCAGCCCAGCCAGAATACTTCAGCACTCAGAAGAGACCCCCAAACTTGTCCTGCTGTGGAAAGAGCATGGGGGGTTGGGACAAAGGACAGCCTGTCAGAAATAGTCCTTCACTGTCACTGGTGTGCCCTGAAAATAGTCCCTGAGCTAGGCTTGGCTTAACCCTTCCCAACCCTGCTGATCAAAAATAGCCTTGCAGAGCATGTGTGACCTCTTTGGGGGGCATTTGTCATGTGCCTTGACTCTTTGGGACTTGGGATGAGTTGCAGTGACGTCAGGCTCAGCCTGGGACCTGGCAAGGGAGTTTCCCATGGGAAAGGTTGCTAAATGATTCAAACCTGGAGCTTACCTGGCATTTTATACAGCCAGTGTGCAGGGAGCTGCATGCCCACCTGGAGGTCTGCTCACCTCCACCTGCCTGTAGAGTCATTGAGGGTGGAGAAGATCTCTAAGATCATTTAATGCAGCACTGCCATGTTCATCACTAAGCCATATCCCTAAGTGCCACATCCACACACCTTTTGAACACTTCAAGAATGGTGACTCTATCACTTCCCTGGGCCGCCTGTTCCTGACCAACTTTTCTGTGAAGAACTTTTTCCTAATATCCAGTCTCAGAGACAAGGCTATTGGGGCAGGAAGGAGCCTGCTCATGGGGAAAAATAGAGATGGGCTGATCAGGGTATGTTTTAAATTAAAATTAGGTTAATAGGGTGGAGAGAATCAAAGAGGTTCTTCAGTAAGGATAGAGGGAACAAAACTTGAATAGATTCTGAGCTTGCAGGGTGTAGGAGTGTGACTGTGTGAGATGGTGCCTTCACAGTGGTTGGGCTGGAGGTGGTCTGCACACTCAGGAGAGGGTGGAAGGAGGTGGCAGAGGCCATTCTCCCACCTGGGCAGTGCAGTCCCTGCAGAGCATTCCTCCACAGGGACCATTCATGTCTCCTCTTCCCCCTTATCTTCCAGGTCTCAAAACTGGAGGTGGCTCTTCAGGTGGCTCAGGGAACACCTTCCACTACACCTTCCATGGAGACCCCCATGCCACCTTCGCATCCTTCTTCGGGGGCTCCAACCCTTTCGACATCTTCTTCGCCAGCAGCCGCTCCCGGATGTTCAATGGCTTTGACCAGGAAGACATGGATATGGATGATGACGACGACCCTTTCAGTGCCTTTGGCCGGTTCGGCTTCAACGGCATTAATGGGGTTCACCGGCGGCACCAGGAGTCCCTGCACACGCGGAGGAAGGTCCAGGACCCGCCTGTCATCCACGAGCTCAAGGTGTCCCTGGAAGAGATCTACCACGGATCCACCAAGAGGATGAAGATCACTCGCAGAAGGCTCAACGCTGATGGCCGGACCATGCGGACTGAGGACAAGATCCTAAACATAGTCATCAAACGGGGTTGGAAGGAGGGAACCAAAATCACATTCCCCAAAGAAGGGGATGCCACTCCGGACAACATCCCTGCAGACATCGTCTTCATCCTCAAGGACAAGCCTCACTCACACTTCAAGAGGGACGGGACAAACGTGATCTACACAGCGAACATCAGTCTTAAAGAGGTGGGTACAGGTGGTAAATCCCATGGGATGTGGGGTGGCACTGGTTCATGGCCTTTGGGGCCAAGATGGGAGGCAGTCCTTCTCCTGCTCTGCATAGGAAAGACCAGGTAGGTTGCAAGACAAGAGCTTCAGAGGCCAACTTGGTCTTAGCTTTGGAGGTGCTTGACTTCCATGCCAGGTGTAGGACACTGATGCTGCGGTCCCTGCTGAACACACCTCACTTCTTGAGCCAATTCAGGTGGCTCATTTTATCCATTTTCTCCCTTCTCCATATGTCTTGTTCTTCTATTTTAGAATACGGTATTCGCATGTGGAATGAAGGGCACATCCACTGTAGGAGCAAGGGAAAACCCAGGTTGGGTGGCATCAGTCTTATTCCTGCTTTTCCTGTAGCTGAGCCTGCTGTGGCTTAGTTACTGCCTAGGGTTGCACCAGGTGCCTCTTCCCATGGGCAGAGAGCAGGGTCACTTGGAGGAAAGTGATCCCTTGCCCTCCCTGAGCAGTGCTTTAGCTGTTTTCCTTGATTCTGGCTTTCCTAGATGAGCAACCAAACAAATTAAATACCCAGGCAATGAGTAAAACTCAACACTTCCAGGCTGCCAGTCCTGGAGGTCACGGCAGAGCTAGATGGATGCAACAGATCATCCAGCAATCTGCACGAAGGTGGGAGAGGAAAGGGAAGATTACCTCAGTACAAGATGTGCTGTTTGCCACTGCTGCTGTAAAACTACCTTTTAATAAATCCCAGCTGGCAGCTGCATTTAACGTTGACATTTTTGGCAGCTGCCATTTGCTGTTCCTTTCAGACGGTAGACGCTGTCTGTCTTCTTAATGAGCTGATTTTTTTTTTTTTCCTTCCCGAAGGCAGATTTATGTTCTCAAATGCATTGAATAGAAATAAGCTCAATGGGCCAGACCTGAGGCAGGAAAACGTGATCTTGTGAAGTGTGCCAGGAAGTCAGGAGGGCTCTGTGATGGCTCTGCATCCCAGCTCAGGCTGTGACCTGGGTGTACTGGGGGCAAAAAGCACATGGGCCAGGCAGAGCTGGGCACTCCTGAGGCAACCTCAGCTCCACTGATATTGCAGACTCAGGAGTTTCCCTCACAGTGCAGAGTACAGAGGTTTATTCCTGCAGTAGCTGGTTCTCTTGGATCTCCAATCCAGAAATACTCAGGAGAGACTGCCTTATTTATGGAGCAGTGAATGCCTTTCTCAGATATTTCCTTCTGTCCATTCCTTTTATCTGACCTGGCTGTGCTGATGCCCAGAACATGTTAGCCCAAGTCTGTGCACTGGCCAGGGTGGAGGGACTCCTGCCTGGAGTTGACTTTTTGAGCAGTAACTGGAGAAACGGGCTCGGGAAGTGCACCAGAAGTGTTGGACACCTGTGACCTCCATGAGCAAGGCCTGTTTGCTGGCAGTAAATTTGCACAATGCAGACACAAAGCAGAAAATTGATGGTCCAGGCAGTTCCTTATCTCCTTCAGCTGGAATTTTTAGTCTCTGACCTCCCCCAGCACAAACCCAACAGGCTGGGCATCCTCATGGGGCTGCTGGTCTGGCTGACTGTCATCCCCAGCCTGCTGCTTGCCAGGACAGTGTGATACTCTGCTGCGTTTGTCTTCCAGGAAAAGAAGTTCCTTAAGTGCTCTGGAGCACGAGCAGATGCTGGGAGCTCTCCAATTCTGTATGCTACCACCTCAGTATGTGACAGAGCACAACTTCTCCATCTCCTCAGCCTCTGGCTGTAGCCTTAGGTGTCTTCTTGCACCTTCTGCCTTGAAAGGCTGCCTCTTCTAGCCTGAGTTTTAGTCTCTGCCACTGCCATGAGAGAACATAGTGCCATCAGGAGAGCTGGCAGGTGATGGTACTGGAGGGCCTTCCCAGCCCCTGAGTCCTGGCTCTGCTAGGTGCCTGGCTGGGGCAGTGCAGGCGTTTTGCCTCCTGTCTGCTGCAGAATCACAGATGTAGGAGTGCTTTTCCGGGGACTCGTTGTCTTCCTTCCTAAAATCGGAGGCGCGTGCCGCAGCGGAGAGCTGCGGGAGGGCGGAGATGCACAGCTCCACCAGCAGCTGCCTCTGCTGGAGGCAGTGCTGCCGGCAGGGCGTCCTGCCCTCCTGGCTGCTGCCTAATGCCTGCCCTGGGCACCATCCCGCTTTGCATCCTTTACCTGGCGTCACCTTCCTCGAAGCATCCGCGCCCCGGCTCATCCCGGCTGGGACGCGGCCGGTGCCAACGCCTGCCCCGGCGGCTTCACCACGAGCGGAGGAGGACCCAGTGGTGACCTAGATAAAGCTCTGCTCGCACAGCACAGTGCTCAAACCCAGGGTGATTTCATCCCCAGGGATAAACCAAGCCTCTTTCTAGGATGCGGGGTAGCTCCCACGGTTACTGGTGTTACTTCAGTAACTGTTTTCCCAAATGCCAGCAAAGTTGAGCAAGAAGAATGAAAAACAGGGACATACGGCGGAGGAGCGATCGCCTCGGATTCTTGCGTCTTGGCTCTGGGAAGGAAACATTAAGATCCTGTCTGCCTTCGCTGTTACCACCCGCTTCTGCTCACATCTCTGCCTGCTTTCCCCATCCACGTGTTCCCACAGGGACTTCTTGTTCTCCTTTCTGTTTTGTGGCTGGAGGTGTCCCTTCTTGGCACACATGGGCATTTGCAGCCGTGGCACACTGCACTGGGCACCAGCGAGCAGGAGTACTTTGGCATCCATGCCTGAATGCACAGAGCAAACTCCTTAATGCAGGGAGATTGTGCTTTGTTTTCCCCTCAACCTGCTGGAGATCAGCCAAGCACCTGCTGCTCACGCAGAGCTGGTGATGGCATCCTCCTGCAGGCTGAAGACTTCATCCCTGGAGGACACCCTCTCCAGAAGGAGGCCTGTACAGATGAGCCATGCAAAGGAGATAAGACCTTCTCCCCTGTTCTCCACTCAGCAAAGACCCTGAACCAGCTCTGGTGCAGATCCCACTGCAAGCCCTCTGGTTCAAAGCCTTGGTTCTGCTGCAGAAGCCCCATCCATCATCTCAGAGCCAGTGGCCAGCATGAGGTGTTCCTCCTGGTGCCTGTTGCTGCTCTGCCTTTGGAGGCTTTTCCTGGCAGAGGGGGGTAATGCAGAACATTGACCCACCTACCCCAGAAACAGCAATTGCATCTTTCTCCACTCCCCTTGCAGGGTGTTTTGGGAGGGCTGGGACCCTCAGGACCCAGTTCAGAGAGACAGACCGGTGCCAGCCCCCACATGGAAGCTCGAGGCTGTAGCTCAGCAAACCCCCAGCCCCCACCCCCTTCCAGAAGCATCGTTCCGCAGTCCTCTCGCTCAGCCCTTGCTGAAAGCCTGGAGACGATCCTGCCCACATGTACGACAGAGCTGTCTGAGTTATTTAAGGACACAAGGATTTTCTTGCTGCATTCCTGCATCACGTGGCTTGCCAATGCAGGCTGGTGTGCGGCTGCTGCTGGGGGCTGGGGTGCAGAGGGGTGGCACCCCCACACCGGCTCCTGGCTGTGCCAGGGGATAGGAGATGGGAACCAGCCCCTCCAGCCCCCCAGCTCCCAGGGAAGCCCAGTGCCACAGCCACACCATTGTGCCATGCTGGCGTAGCCCTGTGGGGGCTGTCGGTGACAGGGATGGGACAGGGGACAGGGACATGGGCTGTGCTATAGATAACCCCAAGCACCGGGCAATGCTGCCGTGCTCTGGAGGGTGACAGCTGATGGGCTGTGGCAGCATCCCATGATCTCAGCTGGATTTTCGGCTGCCTGAGGCTGGCCGACAGGGCTGGAAAGGAGCTAAATTTAGCCTGCATTGTTGCTGTGGGTGGCTGGGTGCTGGTGGTGCCTTCTGGGCAGACCAGCAGGTGGGGAGGGGAGTCCTTTCCCCCATGAGAGCTGGGGCACCCCTCTCCTGCGCGGCTCCTGCAGCCCAGTTCATGGTGGTTGGACCAGGTTGGTGCCAGCAGAGAGCCGTGCTTGCACTGGTGAGCATCATCCCATGCTCTTGGGCAGCATCCAGAGGAGCAGGGCAGTTCAACTGGGGGAGTAGCCAGTGGGGGTACAGGGCATGGCTGTCAGGATGCTTTGGGGAGTCAGCCCCATCTGATGGCCTGTTCCCTCTTCCTTCCTCAGGCCTTGTGTGGCTGCACTGTGAACATTCCCACCATCGATGGACGGGTGATCCCGCTCCCCTGCAACGACATCATCAAGCCAGGGACAGTGAAGAGACTACGTGGGGAGGGGCTGCCCTTCCCCAAGGCCCCCAGTCAGCGAGGAGACTTAATCGTGGAGTTCAAAATCCGCTTCCCGGACAGAATAGCTCCCCAGACGAGACAGATCCTCAAGCAGCACCTCCCATGCTCCTAGAGCCCAGGGACTCTCCTCCAAAGCAGCAATACTCCAAACGCATGTGCCACAGCACCTGGCCTGCACAGAGCCAAGGTGTCACAGCACTTTTAAATGCAAAAAAAGAGAAAAAAACAACCCCTCACACTACTTTTCTCCCCCAAAAAACCCATCCGACCCACCCCCTATCCATCCTTCTTGGCCGGTTTTTTACTCCAACAATGGGGAGACTCCTGTCTGCCACAGCTCCCCCAACTGCCAAACCTTTTCTTTCTCCCCAAAGGTCCATTTTTTCTGCCTCACAAGAGCCAGAGCCGTGGGCCCTTTGCCCGGGGAGGTGCATCGTGTCGTGGGTTTTTTATGTCACCTGCTTTTCAGGCCACTCCTCCCACAAGAAGCTGGACTTGCCGGGGTCCGGCGCTGTGTAAATAGGACTCCGCAGGATCTGGCATCCCCGCTGCTGGTTTTTCTCTTCCCCTCTTTGATACTTGCTGCTGTTCGGGGTCCCGGCTGTACCGCGGTGCCGGTCACTCCTGCCCGTGGTGGCCCCCCCCAGTAGCTGGACAATCTCTCACCTTGGGGCCACGGTACCAAGTCCAGCCGTGGTCCGCTCTCCTGTGCCAAGCCTACACCAAGCCTCGGCCGTGCCAAACAACGGAGCACGTGGGGATGGTCCATCCAGCCTCCTGCCCCTGCCCGGGGATGTACCCAGTGCCCGTGGGCAGCACTTGCCTGCGCCTGCTGCCCACAGGGCCCAGCCAGCAGGAGGAGGGGGGAAAGCCCAGGGTGGAGCTTTCTTTTTTCAGATGTGTTGAGTTTGCATTGCTGCTTTTATTTTTTAAATACATATATATAGAGCTCATTAGATAAACTTCGTAAGGGTTTTTCTCTGCCTGTATTGGGGATACTGGCCTGACGCACCCAGGCTTTTTTTGAAAGGGGGATGATTCAGCCACACGAACAGCAAACCCCCGGAGTGGGGTTGTGTGTGCGTGTAGCACTAATCTGGGTGCAGAAGCAGAGCCAAGCGTGAGCAGAGCTGTGGGTTTCACTAGTGTTTCAGGTCAAATTAGGGATTCTAATAAGAAGAGAGAGGCGTGTGTATATATTTTTCTACAGGGACAATTCATTCAGGAGGTGTTTCTGGACATCAGGGCGGATCTGGGAGGTGCATGAGGCAGTCTGTTTAGTGGCTCCATTTTCAAATACTGTATTTTTTTAAAACCTTTGGATTTCCATCAGGAGAATTTTTATATTTCTTACCTTTCTCAGCCCACTCTGCCTCGTGCCATTTTTTTTCCCAGGAAAGGGCTGGTGTGGAGCTGGAGGCACATTTGACCTGGCTTTGTACAGCTCCTCTTTCACTGCAGCACTGCCAAGAAAACCCCTGCCAAAATATCCCCTCCCCCTGCCCTGAGAATCTTTTTTTTTTTAATTCCTAAAAAAAAACACTTTACTGACTTGAAGCAGGGGGTCCCTTGGGCTGGGGGGGCTGTGTGTGGGGTGTCCGTGGGGCTGGGGGTGCAGCTGTACAGTGTTACCTGTGGGGCGAGGAGACCTGTGAGGCACTGCTGAATTAATCACCTGCTTTGGCCAGCCAGGGGTGGCCACTGGTTCCCTCCACTGGTCCCTGTGGAGTTCAATGTGGAGAAATGTGGTGGACAAGGTGAGCGAGAAGACAGGCCAGCACGCAGATGCAAGCTGATTTGTTTTTCTCGGTTTCAACGAGACCTGAATGTTTTATAGTGGGATTTTTTGTAATTTTCTTTTTTTTTCTTTTCTTCTTTTTTTTTTTTTCCTTTTTTTTTTGTAATGTCAGTATTGAGAGAAATAAAGAAGTATTTTGAAAAATACACTTTCTTGGTGTGTGTTGTGATGGGAGGTGCCAGGCTGGGCTCCAGCAGACGGCAGGGAGAGGGCTCTGTGCCAGGGTCACTGCCACCACCACCCTGGCCAGGTGCCCTTGAGGCTGGCAGGGAGAGGAGGAAGAAATCTGTTTGTTTTGGTACTTGGTGCACAGGGCCTGATAACAAGGGTCAGGGAATGAATACATGACTCCTTGGGTCACAGAATGGCTGCTCCCCACCTGCATGGCCTCAGCAGTGCTGACCGCATTGCCAAGGAGTGGGGGCAGTGCAGGCGAGGGGCTCTGTCCCCTCAGGGCTCTGGGATGTGGCTGACATGGGCAGTGGGACAGTCAGGGAAGGGCTGGAGAGAGCAGTGCCCATCTCTTCTCAGAGGTGCCTTGGGGCACGGTGAGAGCCAGAGGCATTACTGGCACCCATGGAAAGTCCTGCTGATGCCAGAGAATGTTTGCACAGTGCTCCCATCAGAGCTGTGCACAGGGACAGGAGGTGACAGCAAAACCCATGGGCCTTGTGCCCATCTATCAAGTCCAGTGTGTGGCTCAAGAGGGTTTGATTTTGGGTGAGAACAGTCAATAAATTAAACTGGATGATGTTAATTGCTACATAGCACTGCATATAGTTTCCATGGCCACTAATATGCCCATCACCATCACTGGGCACCTTGCCTCTCTGAATTTGGGGATCTGAATCCAACTCTCCTTTGATTGCCATGTTAAGAAAGGATGAGCTTTGGTGAAACCAGCCGAGCCCTGCACTGATAGAATCAGCTGGTTTCTACATGTGACACCACCACACACCATCCTGCCTGCCCTGAAAGACTCTTAGGACAGATAAAGCCCAAGGTGAGGAACTAAACAACTTCAAGGAACTTTTATAGGGGTGGTCCATAGACAGAGGCAATGATGCCATTGCAGAATAAAAGGATGATTTGGGCTGGAAGGGACCTTAAAGCTCACCTTGTTCCAGCCCCATGGCATGGGCAGGGACACCCTCCCCTTGACCAGGTTGCTCAAAGCCCCATCAAACCTGGCCTGTAACACTTCCAGCGATGGGGCATCCACAGATTTTCTGAGTGACCTCTGCCAGTGCTTCACACTCTGACAGTAAATAATTTCTTCCTGATATCCAATCTAAAAACTCCCCTCTTTCACTTTAAAGGCATTACTCCTGGTCCTGTCACTACATGCTCTCATCAAAAACCTCTCCCCATCCTTCTTACAGGCTCTCTTTAGGCAGTGAAGGGTTCAAAAGACTGATATCAAAAGACAGGAAGGGCAATGGGGCATTGGGAAGCAGGGGATCTGGCATGGGGAAAGATATGGAATAAGTGCTGATTTGATCTGGGACAGAGTTCATTTTCTGCCCAGTAGCTGTTTCAGTGCTGTGATTTGGATTCAGGTGAGAATAATGCTGATAACACACTGATGTTCCAGCTGTTGCTCAGCACTGTTTACCCTAACTCAAGCACTGCTCAGTTTTCCATGCTCTGCCAGGGAGCACG
Organism: Spizella passerina; assembly: GCA_013401375.1. Classification (NCBI taxonomy): domain Eukaryota; kingdom Metazoa; phylum Chordata; class Aves; order Passeriformes; family Passerellidae; genus Spizella; species Spizella passerina. The sequence goes on from WBNQ01012001.1 coordinate 256,976, forward strand.
TGCACAAGAAAGCAGGAGGGGGCATGGCCAGGAGAGCTGACCCAAACTGCCCAGAGGGATATTCCATGCAATAGAACACCATGCCCAGTGCATGAACTGTGGGGAGAATGAGTGAGGGGCTGCATGGCACATAGTGAAAGCTCACCAGCCCTTTTCAGTGCCCAGCGTGGGCCAAGAGGATGAAGTAACAAGAGATCTGAGCAGACCTTGTTAGACCAGGTTTGTTATAAGCATTAGTTTGATAGTTTCTGGTCACAAAGTTGTTCTGCCTGCACTCAAGTTCCTGTGTGTGCTTGAAGGAGCACGTTGCTTGATGTGTCCCCTCTGGTGACATTGATCCTCCCTGGGGCCTGGGTGAGCTGCTCTTTGCAGTAGTGGTTTATAGGTGTCTCCACATGCCACATCTACAGCATTCCTGAAAGTTTCCAAGAAGATATTCAGAGCTGGTGCTTAGGAATGTGGTTTAGTGGTGAACTTGGGAGTGCTGGTTAAATTTTTGGACTCAATGACCTTAGAGGTCTTTTCCAATGTAAACATTCTGTGATTTGATGACACACATCTTTTAAATACCCCTAGGGATGCACCACACCATGGCAGCCTGTTTCAATGCTTGACAACACCTTCCATGAAGAAATTTATCCTAATATCCAACTTAAACCTCCACTGGCATGACTTGAGGCCATTTCTCTTGTCCTGTCACTTGCTATTTGGGAGAAGAGACTGACTACACCCTCCTTTCAGGTCACTGTAGAGAGTGATCAGGTTCCCTCTGAGCCTGTTTTTCTCCAGGATAAACACCCCCAGCTCCCTCAGCTGCTCCTCACAGGACTTGTGCTCAAGATCCTTCCCCAGCTTCTTGGTCTTCTCTGGGCTCACTCCAGCATCTCAGTGTCTTTTGTGGCTTTTACTGAGGGCCCCAGAACTGGACACAGCACTTGGAGTGTGGCCCCAGCAGTGCCCAGCACAGAGGGGCAGTCACTGCCCTGGTCCTGCTGGCCACACTATTGCTGACACATTCAGGATGTCCTTGGCCTCCTTGGCCCCCTGGGCACACCCTGGCTCATGTTCAGCCACTGCTGACCAGCACCCCCAGGGCCTTTCCCACTCAGCAGCTTCCCAGCCACGCTGTCCCAGCTGAAGCTGCAGGGGCTGTTGTGGCCCAGGGACAGGAGCCAGCACTTGGCCTGGCTGAACCTCACACAATTGGCCCTGGCCCATAGATCCATTGGTACAACAGAATCTCCATTTGTGAGACAAATCTGATACAAGCGCTCGGCACTGCCATTCCCTCTGTGTTTCGGGAGCCATCTGTTGGGAACTGTTCATAACTGCACCTTTGGCCTTTTTCCTTGGAGAGGCAAACTATGGCAGAAACATTTTCCTACATCTGCCTTCTTCCACAGAATCAGTCATAGAAAGGTTTGGGTTGGGAGGGATCTCAAAGTTCATCTCATTGCAAGCCCCCTGCGATGGACTGGGACACCTTCTGCTAGACCAGGTTGCTCAAAGTCCCATTCAGCCTGGCCTTGAACATTCCTAGGGATGAGGTATCCACATCTGTAATTCCTTCCTGTCTTCCATCTTTGGAAGCTCTCCATTCCGCTGGGCTGGTAACAGTAGGCATCCTTTGAGGGAAGAGGGAGGAGATAGGGGTGCCTCAGGCTCTACCTGAGATGACATGGAGAGGACTCAAGAAGGAAAAACCTACCTTGACCATAGAGAGACAGGCATGGGAATTGCAAAGGAAAACAATCACACATGAGGGTTCTTTCAGATATTTGTTGCCCAGTCTCCAGTGGGTACTTTGCCAGGCAGAGTCAGAGGGTATAATATTCCTAATCCTATGGCAAGCATGAAGCTATGTTGTAAAGGTTTTAGGTTGAAAAGGTTTTTCACCCAGAGGGGTTTGAAGTGCTCTGGAACAGTTCCCCCAGGAAGTGGTTACAGCACCAAGCCTGACAGGGCTCAAGAAGGGTTTGGACAATGCTCCAGGCCCTGCTGAGTCCCTAGGGGTGTCCTGTGCAGCGCCAGGAGCTGGACACAATGATGGGTCAGGATGGGTCCATTCCAGCTGAGGCTGTTCTGTGATTCCATTTCTACAAGGAGTGGCAAATCCAATGACCAGGACTAGAAGGGCCCTGCCTCTGTCCTCTATCCCACACTGTGCACCCTAAAGTCATGGAGCTACACAGGGCAGAAAACATCCATATTTCTGGAGGGACAAAGGAGATTTTTGATGTCCTGTGCTCTGCCATGGAGCAGGTGCTCAAGCAGCTGGGTGGGGACATGGCCAGGAGAGCTGACCCAGACTGGCAAAGGGATATTCCATGCAATGGAACACCATGCCCAGTGCACCAGCCAGGGGGCCGAGGCAGGTGGGGTGTGAATGAGCAGCTGAGTGGGACTGATTTGCCAGCTGGGTTCAAACCTCCACAGGTGAGGAAGTCCTTGGAGTAGGAACATCCATAGGGGCGGGAATTGTCAGTGAGGAGGGCACATCCATAGGGCAGGGGATGTCCGTGGAAGAGGGGACAAGGATAGCCATGGGGAGAGGGCACACATGGCCTGGGGGCTCAGGGGGAAGGGATGTCCTGGGGGTCAGTGCTGCCAATGGAGCAGGGATGCCCATAGCACATCCATGCCTGCCTGGAGCAGGATGAGGACCTGCTGAGAGCAGTCATTTGTGGCTCCCTGGTGATTGGAGCACCTGCTGGGCCCAGAGGGTTTTGAGGTGGTGCAGGAGGGTCCCAGTCTCTTGGATCAGGGACCAACACCATGGCCTGAGAGCTCCCACCCTGCATCAAGGATGGCTGGACTGTGGCTCCCATCAAGTCCAGTGGTCCTGATGGGGCCTGGCTGTAGGGGCTGTAGGGGTGAAAGGGCTCTGGGGACAGAGATGTAACCCAGAGGGGCACAGGGAGGTGCTGATCATGTCAGCAAAGGAAGGGGATGCCCTCAGCTTCCCCCTCATTAATCCCGCACCGCGCAGGGCACGCCTGAGCCAACAGCATCTTCTCTCCAGCACCTTTGGGAGCTGCCCAGTCCCCCCAGCAAGGATCCGGGCAGGGGAGGAGGTGCTGCAGAAAGGCTCTTGCCCTGGCAGTGACTGACCAGGGTCCCTGCTGGAGGAGGCCTGAAAGGGGCAGGGCTGGGACCAAACCCAGTTCTTGATGCCAACTGCTCACCTGGGGCTGCTGAGGTTCACAGCAAGGGGGCTGTGAGTGCTGGTCTGGGGCACACCCTCAGCCCTTCTCACCAGGTCCACACAGCCTCAGAACAAGGGTTGATGCTCTTGGAAATCCTGTGGGTGCTGTCCCCTCACCGGGAGCTGTGTGCCACAGATGGCAGGGAAGAAAGGAGGAGGTTTTCCAGTCCCTCTGCTGGATTCAATTAGCATTTGCAACTTGGAGAGGCAGTGGGGAAGATTTGGGCTGCCAGGAGCTGGGGCACGCACCCTGCCAGGCCATGCCCTCCTTGCCCCAGTCTCCACAGCAGACAAAGATGGATCTGTCCCTCGATTTGCTGGGTGGTGATGTTCTCCCGCTGGGAGAGATGAAGAAGCCCCTGTCCAAGCTGTGAAAAGCTTTGGGGAGTCCTGGAGAGCTCCTAAGCACCTGGCTCTGGCTCCCTGTGGCCAAAGCAAAGCTGGTATCTGTCCCTGCAGAGCTCAGGGAGGAGAATCAACCCTAGAGCAGAAAGGTGATGTTTAGCCCCAAAACGGGATGGAGCGAGGCAGGGGGAGCACCAGTCCCCCCAGTCACCCCTGCTGCCACAAGGCTCTCCCCGAAGGCAGCAGGAGCGATTTGCCCAGCAGAGGTGCTGTGAGGACAGGGATGGCAGCGCCGGCAGACAGCTCCCAAACAGGGCAGCGCCGGGGCCGGCACCGCCTCCTCCCCGCAGGGGCTGGGCTATTCAAGCGCAGCGCTCCCTTATCTCACTGCGCTTATCGCACAAGCCCCTTCTCACCACGCCCAGTCCCGTCCCTCTGCCATTGAATCCTCTCCTCTTCAATACAGGCGGCTTGAGGGAGCCCTTCAAGATGTGCCAGGCTTTGGGACAGAACCCCACAGCCCAGCCCCACAGCTCCTGCCCTCTCCCTCGTGGCTCAGCCCAGAGGCCCAGGGAAACATTCCGCCACACGAACTGCGTTTTACCCTCCTCGCAGAAACCCCCCGTTCCTGCATTCCCTACGAGCAGCTCTGTGCATTCCACAGCCACTGCCCTCCTCGGGCTGAGGGCTCAGCCATACCCAGCCTCTTGTCCTGCTCCTGCCCCCTAGGACCCACGGCTTCCCTGACATACAACAATCAAGTACAGCAGTAGCACATTTTTCAGTTCACAGAAGGGAAAATAAAGTGGCAAGGCAGGGAGGCAGGACAGGTGAATAGGAAGAAAAAACATGATCAGAACCCAACTACTGAGTCTGACACAAGGCCAGCTTTCCAACAGAGATCCAAGACAAGCATCAGAAACTGGGATACATGGAATGTGTCAAAGGTCCTCTCTCCCCACTCACACTGTGCCACAGTCCAAGACACCCCAAGTGCCCCTCATGCCTGGGTGAGACAGGGATTCGTGGAGAGATCCTTTGCTGCAGAGCCACAGCAGCAAGAGACCTGACAGCTCATGGCCAGCCCCGGAAGATCAACAGCAGGTACCTGCTGCCAGGCTTCTCCTGCCAGGGCAGAGACTGCCAAACCTATTTCTTCCATTAACAGAGCTAAGAGGTGTTAAGCATGAAGAGCAGCCCTGCCCACAGCAGGGGAACACTCACACAGATGGGCTCCACTGGAGCACAGAGCACTCACACAGCACGAGACACGGGTTTAGACAGCACTGGCACCACACAAAGGAACTGCTACGACCTTGCTAGAGTTTTGTGGGATTTTTATTAATTTTTTTTATTATTTTTTGTGGGGGTTTATTTTTTTTTTAATGCAGGCTAGCGTTGTACCCTTGCTAAAGCTGCTGATTCTGCCACATAAACTAGAACAGGAATTTCTCAGAAATTAAGTCAGTTCCCCTCCTTGTTAATTCACTGTCTGCCTCCCAACTGAACACCGCTCTGGATTTGTGTTTGCAGAAAACATTCCCTGTACAAAGTCTGACGTGCAGCTACACTGTTCTGACTGAGGAATGAAGAAGCCAAGAGTCCACTGAACATTGGATTTTTCCCTGTACAACGTGGCCTGGTGTGGAGTTTGGTCCACTGAGGGCAGCGAGTTAACCGTAGAGATCGTCGTCATTGTCTTCGCTGTACACGTTGCCCCCGCTGCCACCTCCTGTGCCTTGGCTCGGGCCGGCGCCGCCCTGGTTGCCTGAGGGGAACCTGCATGCAGCAGCGCAGGACAGGAGAGAAGAGAAGCTGTTCAAAAGCCTCCTTGCAGTGCATGGCCATACCCTCCCTCTGTGCCAAACCCCAGTGACAACTAAGAAGGAATGGGATGAAGCCTTAGGGAAGGTCAGAGGGCTCATGGCTGCTGGCTGTAAAACCTCGCTTGAGGTAAAGGAAAAAAGGGACTTTGGGTGCACCAACACAGCAGCTACAACCAACCTGCAGCACAGCCTACACCTGCCATACTATGTTGTGGTGCTCTATGCTCAAGGTTGAACGGGAATGCACAGTGCAAAAGAGGCTTGCTGCCCAGAACCCATCAGAAAACTGTCCCAGTGCTGTGCTCGGGGGCTGGCTGAGCCACACTGCACAGCCCTCACACCCCACAGGTACCTGAAGCTGCCGAAGCCACGGCTCTGCTGTAGGGTCTGTGCAAACATCTCGTATTTCCTGATGTCGTTGTCACTGACAGAGCGGCGGGCAAAGCGCATGGCCTCCTCAAAGTGATCCCTGCGGATCTCGGGAACAGGATCATCCTCCTCCACCTCCTGCAGCAGGACAGAGGGACCAGGTGAGCTGTGTGCCCAAGCTCCACGGGCCCAAGAGCTCCTCACAGCTTCCCCTCACGTTGGGAGATTCCCAACACCCTCCAAGGCGGGGGCTGAAGAGGTGTGCATGAGTCAGGGCTGCAGAAGGCACCTCCTGAGCAATGCTGACCATGAGGCATCCCAGGAGGGTCCTCAACCTCCCACAAGAAGAGAACAAAGTGCTCCAGCTCCACGCTCTGCACAAGAGCCCACTCATCCCCGAGGATGACAGAAGAACACATCACACCTCAGGCATGTGGGCAGGGAGAGCTCGGTGTACCACTCACCATGGCAGAAGGGTTGGTTTGCCTCTCTCGCTCTCGCCTGATCTCGCTCTCGATGGATTCGCGGATGGCCAGTTTGCAGGCACGCTGGCAAATTTCTGTCAGGTCAGCCCCTGAGAAGCCGTTGGTCATCTTCGCCAGGAAATCCAGGTCAACATCCTAGGGAAAAATACAAAAGGAAGAGGGGCCGTTCCTTTACACCTCATATCCTCAAATGACAGAGAGGTATCTTTAGATCCCAGGGTATCAAGGTGCTGTCTTAACTATGGCCAATTTTGGAAAGATCAGCTGTTGAGATTCTCATTTTCAGGAAAAGTTAACCACATACGAAAGCAGGCTACACTCCTCACACCCACCAAGTATCCACAAAGTGGCTCTAAGTGCCTCTGCACTTACAGATTTAGGGTATGACTTGCTCAGGTCTCAGCATGAGGAGTCAAGCAAAACACCAACAGACTGGAAATAGAGATGGGGCACAAGCAGACCAAGGCAGCCGACCTCCTCCTCTCCTCCCCCTCAGTTGAGAGGGTATTACTGCAACCTCCTTTGAAACTAAGTAGGTAAGCTTGGCATAGAAAAGCCTGGGCTCCCACCTCATGTCTGTTTTTCTTTGATTAACTCTCAGCTGCATTATTGCCTTTTCCCAGGCAAGGGACACAGCTCTTGCCTATGACAGGGCTCAGCAACAACTCACTGCAACTGCTCCTCTTCAATTCCTATTTCACACCTGTGTGTTCTACACTTTTTTTTCCCCCAGAGTGCAAGAATCTTTTCCACCTCACCAAAATAGGCTTTCCTGATCCTGCACCATGAGCAGAACCCCATTATGTGACAAAGAGCTGCTGTGCCTGCAGACCAATTTCTGGCTTTGCTGAAACCTAACCTCAGAGCTCCAGCTTCCTCTCCCATTCTACTACATGGATGAGCCTCCAGACCTCGGTGCTGTCCACAGCTTGTGAGGAACATAAGCAGCACACAGCAAACCCAAGCCAGAAGCAGTGAGGGTGCAGATTCTACCTTTGCAACCGGTGATTTCCTCAGATTGGCTTTAAGGATTGCAACCCTGGACTTCTCGTCAGGCAGGGGGATGTAGATGAGCTGATCCAGGCGGCCGGGGCGCAGGATGGCTGGGTCAATGATGTCTGGCCTGTTGGTGGCACCGATGATGAAGACGTTTTTCTTGGTGGACATGCCGTCCATCTCGGTCAGGATCTGGTTGATGACACGATCTGCAGCACCGCCGCCGTCACCGATATTCCCACCTCGGGCCTTGGCAATGGAGTCCAGCTCATCAAAGAAGAGCACACATGGGGCTGCCTGGCGAGCCTGCAAAAAGCAGTGGGCACCATTATTCCATGCTAATACTGCCCAACAAGGAGCATGCTGACTCCACACTAAGCCTTCCCCACCATTAACACAGCTCAAGAGTACCAGAAGCTCTTCACAAGGAGAGCTTGGAAGAACTGCTCCGGAGCAGTCTCTTGCCACACAACGCCTCCATTAAATTATCCTGAAGAACAAGTTGGATTTCCCTGAAGTGGGAACATTGTGAACCAGGCAGAAAAGCAGTAACTCCAATGCCTAAAGTGAAAAATGGAGCCATTTTGCTGGACTAGAACTCTCCCTGTAAAACCTGAAGACTGAAGCAGGTGAGATATATCCAATGGAAAGGAGAAATCCAATTGCTGTCTTCAGCTACCTAATGTGTAGTTATGGGAAGCTGGATCTTTCTTCACAGTGTGCAGTGAAAGGAGGAAAGACCACAGGCACAAGGAGGTGCCTGCTGCAGCCCTCACGCCTGCCACCTCTCCAGCCCCTAGCCTGGAGGGTGTTGGGAGTCTCCTGACCTGGAGACACAGCTGTGAGCAGGGGAGAAAATCCCAGTAAGAAATAAGGAAGAAATTGGTCACAATAAGAGCGCTCCAACACCAGCACACAGGCCCAGAGAGGTCAGGGATTCTCCAGCCTTCACACATGTCCAGAATGCAATTCCCTGAGGTGATGAAATTTCAAAGTTACCTCCCTGGACAAACAGCTGAACAAACAGTCTCTGAGGTTCCCTCCCACCTCGATTTTTCTCCACTCTCCTGCCAATTTTTTTCTAATAGTGCTGTCCCTCACCACAAGAGCAAGGATTCACAGGATAATCCATGCAGACACCTTCTGGGACAGGAGATGACACTATGGGACAAGTGAACAGGAGTGAGTTTCTTTCTAAACTGTGTATATTGCAGGACAAGAACCCATAGGATATTCTGAAAATCTGTAGACGATTACAGTTAATGAGGTGCTAATCGAAGTTTCCAGGGGTGAGGAACATACATGTGCCCTCCTAACCATAGTGTCTGCCAAAGGCACTGGGGAATTTATCACCCTCTACTGACAGATGCCAACTGCAGTCAGGGAAAAGAGTTTTAAGAGCTATGTTGCTGAAAAGGATGAATTCCAATAACAGGAAAGAGCTACTGCTCTCAGTGCAAGTGGGGAAAACACAGAAGACACAAAGAAGAAGCAGTAAGACAGACGCAGTGGAGACAAAGTTCTGGGGATACCACAGCACCAAGATAGCACAGAGAGCAGGAGAAACACTTACCTTGTCAAAGATCTCGCGCACGTTGGCTTCAGACTCACCAAACCACATGGTGAGCAATTCCGGCCCCTTGATGGAAATGAAGTTTGCCTGGCACTCGTTGGCAATGGCTTTGGCCAGCAGTGTCTTACCACAGCCTGGTGGCCCATAGAACAGAACCCCTTTTGATGGGGTCATGCCAAATTTGAGGAACTTGTCTGGGTGCTCCACAGGATACTGAAAGAGAGCAAAACAAAAACCTCCCATGATGAGCCACAACAGGTTTGCATGTCAAGGGACCTTCAAAAGACCATCAATCCAAGTCCCCTGCCACAGGAAGGGACACATTTCTCTGAGTCAGTTTTGGTTCTACCAGAAGCACTACCTGAGATTTCTGGTGGATTAAACACAAGATCCTGCCAGGTGCCACTGCAGTTTTTAAGTGGACACAGCCTTGGAAAGGTGCCTAAAACAACCTATTTATCTTTAGGAACTAAGTACAGCTCAGTACTTTCCCAAGTACCAGTTCAGTACTTTCCAGCACGCTTAACCTCAGCTTTACTCTGCCCTGCAGAAGCAAAAGGGAACAGCTCATTACCTAACCTATTTGCTCTGCTCTCCAGAGACAGCAAGGTGTCTGATGTGAGCCTTTATCATCAGCAACGAGGTCATATACAAGACAGGTGATGATTTTAACATCAGAAAGTTAGACTGAAAATTTAGATTCCTTTATTCACAGACAGGATGTTTCTACAGCACCAGCCGAAAGCAGGAATGTATCCAATCCAAACTGCCAATGCAGACACCTGGAGTTTCCATAGATAATTTGCAACATTTTGTTCTGTTCTTTCCTTTTGTAGAGGGCTTCACAATTACTTCTCACCCTGCTAAGGCTGACGGGGAGCCCTCCAGAAGGGCTCTATATGAGTTCTCTGTATGAGCACTTTCATCCACTGCCTGACAGATACAGCTACCATGTAAGATGATTCTCAGCAGTGGTCCCACTGCTGGTCTCCACTTAAGAGGCAGAACTATGGCTGTTTATGCATGTTGCACAACACCCACATAAAATGCCACTGCAGACTCAGCTCAGGAAAACATAATGCTGCTTCCCAGCGCCTTCCTCAAGTTCACTAAGATGGAACAGCATGGTATTTACAGTCCATTAGGATAAATGCCATAAAGCCTCTACATTTACTCTGTTTGCAGCCCAAACAAAAAACTAAAGATATTCTAGATTTTATTATAATGCTTTTTAACTGGCCAAGCAAAAAATCTGTTGTAATGCCTTACCTGTACAAGCTCCTGGAGCTCCCTCTTTACATCTTCTAGGCCACCTATATCTTCCCAGGTAACTTGTGGCACCTCCACCACAGTCTCCCGAAGAGCAGAAGGGTTGCTCTGGCTCAGAGCCCACTGTTGTTAGAAGAAAGGGTATTATATGAATTCTAACATGTTACATTCTTTTGCTTCAGAGAGACAAATAATTGCACCCATAAGAATATGAGGCACTCCTGCATTACCCTGAAATCATCCATGGTCACTGCCAGAGAGTTCATCACTTCAGCATCGATGGTTTCATCTTCTAGGTCTATGAGATCCATCTTCTTTCTGATTGCCTGAAGAGCAGCTTCTGAGCAAAGAGCAGCCAAGTCAGCACCAACATGGCCATGGGTCTCGTTTGCCACCTGAAAGCAGAGCACTGACCATGACTCACAGGGACACAAGCAAGGGCAACACATGCACTGGTCCCTCACTGGGAAGGGAGGAGATCAACGTCAGGGCTTTGCTGCATGTTCAAGACAAGTCCTAACACTCGGGCAAAGACACTGTGCCTTCTACTGCCCACTAGAGATCCAATCTGCATGTGGAATTTAGAAAGGTAACCCTGAGAACTGCAGTTCTTCATTCAGGACAGAGATGACAGGAACCATCCAGCATACAGGTGGTGCAGTGACACCACAATGCTCACCCAGCTGTGTGTGAGCTTTTTCAGGGCTGCTGTACTTTTAAAAGCAATGACACAGCAAACAAATCCAGGATGACAGTGGCAAGGCACTTCCAGATTGGAATGATACACATTTGTTTCGCTTAGCCATGCCATTCCTAACTAGTAAGTGATAAACTGGTCAGAAGGAATCCCAGGGATCACACACTCATGCAGTTCCAAGCTGTCCTAATTGAGTCACTCCACTTGTACAATCAAGCCTTAACAATACTTCCATTATGAAAGGGAGCACTGGAAACGAGACAAGCTTTCTTAATGGCACACTACTCACCTGCTCCAGATCCACATCATCAGCCAGTTTCATATTTTTTGTGTGGATCTGCAGGATCTCCAGGCGCCCAGTGGCATCAGGGATACCAATATCTACCTCTCTGTCAAAACGACCTGGGGAGCACAAGCACACACTGAGCTACTGATTCTGCACACCACAGGAACTGCTGCCTTCCTCTGACTGAGCAAGGTGATGTTTTCCACAAAATATCAGAAAATGACAGAGTTTTAGGTTTGTCTGCAACATCTATCAGCACATTAGAAGAGACAGATCAGAGGAGGAGGAAAGGTATTAGGCATTTAGGGAAAGTGAGACTACTGTGAGACTAACAGTAAAACCTTGGGATTATACAGCACAGAGGATTGCACATTTAGTAACTTCTGAGCTGCATTTTTGGGAAATAGGCTTCACTGAACCAACATACCATGAGACATTTTTATTTCTACCTTTGTGTCCTTGTTATAAGAGTCCAAAAATACTGAGAGATTTAATTTTTTAGAACCTTCACAGCATTATTCAAGTGGTGAAACACACAATGAAAACAGGACCTCACTGCAATATTCACTAAGATGTGTACACCTCTATTTTTCCTCCAGCCACAGCTGTGCTTTCAAATGGCTCACTACATATTTAAGAGGCCAGTTCCCTCTGCACAGTTGATAGGTTTGCTATTACAGACTCTACCAACTGGTCACATACCAGATATTCATGTTTTGAAGACCTGAGTCTCAGAAACTACTTACTGTTCATTAATAAAAGAAACCCAAATCAGGTAATTCACAGCCCTCTGCTATCTAATGCATGAACGTCCCCTTAGGCATTTCCTCCTTAAGTGTGTCCTGAAATAGCTTCACCTAATACAGGCAAGCACACTTTTCCCACTTCTAAGTATTATTTCTACACATTCTCACCTAACATGGCACAGAAAATGACATCAAAGGCTGCAAGCCCGGAAAATAATTTCTAGCAAGAAGCTGGAGACAAGTCAATAGTTTATGTAACACATGTTCAGCACGACTTTCTGCTCAATCCTTAGGGGGCCCCTGAAGCATGGCCTGTCACAAAGTGTGTGACACACAGGTAAGAGGGGTCAGGGGCGGTTACCGAATCTCCGGAGCGCTGGGTCGATGCTGTTGGGTCTGTTGGTGGCTGCCATCACGATCACATGTGCCCTCTGCTTCAGCCCGTCCATGAGGGTCAGCAGCTGAGACACGATGCGACGTTCCACCTCCCCATGGGTCTGTGGGGACAGAGAGCAGCGCTGGCACCAACACCTCTACAAGGAGCACGGCAGCCAGCACTGCATGGCAGCTGGCAGATACAGAAGCTACAGAATGGTAACAAATGTCCTGAATGTCCGCATCTAACCCTCCTGGTGTCCAACTGAATTCAGGTGTTAAAGAAATGCTGCTTTACTCTGTAGTGAAACGCAGAGACTCATGCCAGATGCTACCAAAAAAAAGGGACATGCTAATTTACCTCCTACAGGCTCTCTTTACCTTCTCTCTCTTAGGAGCAATGGCATCCAATTCATCAATGAAGATGATGGCAGGAGCATTCTTCTCCGCTTCTTCAAAGGCTTTCCTCAGGTTGCTCTCAGACTCACCAGCCAGCTTGCTCATGATCTCAGGACCTAAAAAACAGCAATGCTGTGCCATTCAGAAGAAAGGCGGCTAGCCCCAAAAACATGCAGCTGAATATTTTTAGTACAACATCCACATGGGACAAGCTATATTTCAAGCCAAAGCAAATACTATCAATCAAATTCACTAAATCTGCAGCTGAAAGACAAGACCAGCATGCAGAATTAGTTTCTATCATTATTTTGGTGTTTCCAGTTTACTCTAAGAGAATGCAGCACTAGACAATGAGCTACCTTTAGCTGCCTCTTTCCTTACCCTATTTCACACTTGGTGAGCTTCTCTGTAATGTGCCACCATATACAGTTAATGCCAGTCCTAGCTTGCAAGAGAAGCAGTCAAATTATAAGGTGATGAATTACCAGGATAGAGAAGGAAAAAGCTCTATGAAGCCATCTTTAGCTTACATTACACACGTATACATTTACCTCTGTATGATCCTATAAACTAGTTAAAAAAGTCAAAACAACCAACCACAAATGGACAAAACCACAATCCCCATCTCCTCTCAAAGGTTAAATGTAAAATTGAAGTGTGTAACCACATTGATCCCAAATGGATGGACAGCATTTCCCTGACATCTACAACTGCTGAACACTAGTGGAGGTTTAGAGATTTATCCTGTTTTTACAGATTTTACTATCATGCTGATGGCAGTGCTAATGGAGAGAAAATATGCTTCTGAAGGATCCAAGAAAAATAAACCTGACCCTCAGGCACAGAGAGCTGCCAGCTGCAGAGACACAGGTGTGGGCAGGTGTTCTGAGTACTTCATTATAAGTAACTCACCAGTTCTTATCAGGTCTGTCTGCAGCACTGCCTGCAGCTCCAGACTGGGGCCAGCAGGCAGCGAATCCATGGCTAACTCTGACAGTGTTATTTTCATTATGCAATAGATGTACAAGCATCTGAAGAAACGGCTGGTGCATTAGCATTCAGTGACAGCTTCCACACACTTGAGGAAGTATATGACAGGGTGACATGTGGCTAAAATTAGCCCATTTACATCCACTGTCTTGAGATAAAATCAAGTCCCTAATCTTACTGCCGGTCACTGCTGTGCTGTCACATGACTGAAACTGGAGAAGAAAAGCTGCATTCCTTCAGTAAAAATGCTCTTATTCCAGAACTGACTAAAATGGGACAGAAAAGCAGTGGAAAATTCAGAATCTAGTCCTTACTAGGTATCAACTAGTATCCATCTCAAGCGCTACAGGTAAGACTTTTAAATAGGAGTTATTCCACTTGTAGCTAAGTTCAAAGGATCTCATTATAGTTTTCAGGGAAGTTCCTTCCAAATAATGCACTGTGAAACAAAAGAGGTCTTTGTGCTTTACTTGAGGGCAAAGAGGAACCCAGAGCAGCAGCTTCTTTGCTGAACAGAACATGGTGGGAGCAAAGCCAAAAGCCCTGCCAGTTCTGCCTTCACCAACACAAATGGAAAGATGGACACCAAATCCCTGTGTCTCAGCACGATCTTCCAAGCACTCTGCTACAACACAATCAAGCTTCAGGGAAGTGCCACTACACATTCTCCCAAACAAAGGACTTCCAAGTGTCCCCAGAGACATGCTTGAAAGAGGTAAGGAAGGACGTCAGGAAGACAATGTGGCCCTACAAGCTCTCTTAACACCATTCCTTACCATAAGATGAACAAGTGAGCACACAGCAGACCTGGAGCCAACGCAGCCACAAAACTTACCATTGATCAGGAAGAAGAAAGCCCCTGTTTCGTTGGCCACCGCTCGGGCAATCAGTGTTTTACCAGTGCCAGGAGGACCATACAGCAGGATCCCACGTGGAGGCTGAGGACAAAGGCAAGGGACTTAGGCTGTGAGAATCTGACTGCTTAAGCAGCTTCACAGTGAATTTGTAAGCATTTGATAATGCCAGTCTGAAATTGTGATGCAAACTCATGCAACAGCTGCCATGTCAGCACTGCTATCAACACCCTTTACTACTTCACACAACACACAACAAAAACCTTGCCAGTAACTGGCAGCGCTGATTCAAAGCATCACTCTGCTTTACAAGCTGCCAGTGTTCCAGTCTGTGTCCAGAACACGTACGCAAATACCTTCCAAAGACAAGCATTAAAAAAAAAACCAAAAACCCGCACCAGAAATTATTTATTCTCCTCTCCAATACCTCCTAAATCTCTGTTGTGGAGAGACACGTCCCACGGCAAGCCCACTTATCCACCTGCACACGGGGACATACCTTCACCCCTATGGCCTTGAAGAGAGCAGGGTGTCGGAGGGGAAGGTCCTCCATCTCCTTGATTTGAGCCAGCTGCTTCCGGCAGCCACCAATGTCATCATAGCCCACCTCATTCAGTGACTCCTCTTCATCCTGCCCAGGAGGAAACACATCAAATATCTGAGTGAAAACAATAGCTCAACAACCCCTCCCAGTCTACAGAAGCCAGGAATATGGCTTTTTAGACATTTCTTGCCTGTCTTGAGATTCTCCCTTTCAAGTCTTCCTGATGTCTTCTATAATTGTTTCTTAGCTCTGTCTTCCCAGACATATAAAGAGAATTGCCTGCACGTACTCAGACTTCACTGAAGCCCACCCTCCAGAATGACAGCCTCTGCTGCCAGGTTCCCTACAGACTCTAACACAAAACAAGCTCTGTGACTCTTTGATGGGGCTAATGGAAGTAACAAGAGACAATGTCAGTATAAAATATACTTACTCCTTAGAGTATGCTATCTATTTGACATATTCTAGCTGCCAGTTACTCAGGTGCAGTGTTACCTTTTGAGACTGACTCCAATTAGCAGAGAATGTTAAGGTCCAGACATACAGATAAGATCATACCAACTCTTCCCTCACAGTATCCATCCATTCTCCTGTCCAAACCTTTACTAGCCTCAGTTATTTAGGCCACACTAAAATAATAACATAGCCTAGAATCTCAGAGAGGCTCAGCTCAAGTCCCACCTGTTTCAAGCAGGGGCTGGACCTAACAACCACTGAAGGTCTCAATATTGGAGATTTCTGCCCTCTCTGGGATCTGCTCCAAGAT